>ML853307.1:16859-36617 GCA_009831015.1 Picea engelmannii | reverse complement strand
ACTAGAAGGAAGCACCAACTCCCTGGTTTCTCTAGCACCCACTAGAAGGAAGCACCAACTCCCTATATGTTCCAGCACCAACTGGATGGAAGCAACAACTTCTAGTTACACAAGCTCCAACCTGTATAATAGAGAACACTTGTTCTCCCTAGCACCACTCTGCCACCCTAGTTTCTCTGGATGCAACCAGATGGAAGCTACAACTTCCTATGTTCAAGCTCCCACTTGAACCTCTGAGGAAAACAGTCCTCCCGAGCACCTCCCAACCTCCCTAGAATATGAATGGATAAATAATCAGTCAAATTTATAGATAAATCAATTCTTACCAATCTTTCTTTGTTCTGTAAATCTGGTCTTCTACACACTGTTCTGCTGCTCTTCTCTTCCTCTGTCTGTTCAGCAGGTATGCTATGCATCAACTCGTTCTCTCATTTTTCTCTTCTTCAACTTGTTCTGTTATTCTGCTCTGCGTTTCATCTCACACTGCACATATGCTCAATCTCCTCCTGCACATTCTCTCATTTTCTTTTTCTTACAGTTTCATTCTTTTCTCATACAGAACAACCAACCGCACACAGTCTTCCTCATATTATTTTATACACACCTACACGTCGGTTCAACTTCCCAACTCCTTAGGAAAATAGACGACAATTGTCTAAGCAACTGAAACGCCAACTGAAACGCTAACTAATTTGCAATCATGAGTCCATTTTGCTAATAGATTCATAACTGGGAAGTTACCTCTAAGAGAGAACAATAACCCTCCGATCAACACTTGATCTGATGGTTCAGATCATTCCATGATTTTTCATATCGCTATTTCAATATTCCTGATGTTCAATGTTCTTGTCACTTCCAAATCCCGATCCACGAAACTCCATGAAGAAAACAGATCAACAGTCCAGATCACTCCTTGATATGACGGTTGCAATTACATCGTGATTTCGCATATCGCGATATCGACATTCTTGTTACATCGTTTTCTTGCCTCTCCATATTGCGATCCCTGAAACTTCGATATAGAAATTTTCTGCACTAGATCCTTCTCCAATATGACTATGGTCATAACCAAGCGCCTATGCAAAAAGCACTTTTGCAATTTCTCATTTCGTGATTTACGACACTATGCTCCGTTGACCCCAAGTCAGCGAATTTTGATCACTTGCCACATGTCCTGTGATTCCATGGTCCAAATCTAATCTTGATTCAATGGTTACAATTGAATTGCAATTTTGCGATTTCGACATTCTTGATGCATTGGATTCTTGTCTCTTCGTGTCGCGATTCGCAAAACTCCATTATGGAGTTAGATCAACGGTCCATATCTGATCTTGAATTAACGGCTACGATTAAATCGCGAATTTGCATATCGTGAAATCGGGATTCCTGTTGCATTGTTTATTTGACATCTCCAACACGCGATCCTCGAAACTCCAACATGGACTGGAATCAACGATCCAGATTCAACCTTGAACTGACAGCTCAGATTAAATTGCAATTTTGCATATCACAATTACACTCGATTCTCCTTGTTCCTTAAAGGATGTGCGGGTTCTTCTTGATCCAACGATGGTCGGATCCTGCGCTTGGATCTAACGGTTGAGATCTGTCATCCTCTTCAATGATCTTTTCTTGTCTACATTCAGATCTAACGACCCTCATTCTTTCAGGAATTTTGAATGGAATCCAATGATAAGAGATTCTTCTCAACCTTTACTGGTCTTCGATCACTTGATCAACGTTGCGTTGCCTTCAATCATTCACCTTCGATCATTCAACTTTTCTGAACTTATCTTCTGTTTGCCTGTCGATTACAAACTTTCTGTACTCATGCCATCTTCACTGTTGTACTTGCCATCAATGACAAGCATTCGTTGTCTGTTAAATATTTTCCATTCACTGTCTGTTAAATATTTGCCAACAATCTCCCCCTTTGGCATTGATGGAAATATAAGCACCCAGATGCATTTGGATCTCCTCTGCCAAACTCTTTTCTCCCCCTTTGACATCAATGTCAAATAAGAAACACTCTTCCCCTAGTCTTTTGCAAAACATACTCCCCCTGTCAACTATAAGCATCTTGGAAATACACTAGATATTCAATAAGTACTCCCCCTGACTAGGTGCACAGATTAGACACAAGAGATTATAACTCCCAACTTTTGACGAAGATATCCAAAAGGGCTTACTGCTAAAGGTTTAGTAAATATATCAACAATCTTTTCTGTAGAAGGTATATAATTCAGTTGAACAATTCTCTTTGTAACTTGTTCTTTGAGAAAATGGTACTTGATTGGAATATGCTTAGTCTTGGAATGAAGAACAGGGTTCTTGGAAACACCAATGGCACTTGTGTTATCACAATGAATTGGAATGGGATCAATGTAATTTACCTTCAGATCTACAAGAGTTTGTATCATCCTTAAAATTTGTGTGTAGCAAGTAGTAGGAGCAATGTATACTGCCTCTGTAGTGGATAATGAGATGGATCCTTGCTTTTTACTAAGCCATGCAACTAATGAGTCACCCAGAAAAACTGCTCCTCCACTGGTGCTTTTTCTCTCTGTTAGCACTTGGTAAATTTCCTAGAGGTTGAAACAAAAGAAATCTACAAAGGTAACTTTATCCAACCACTTTTAAAGCTGGGATCTGGCCCTTCTAGCTTCAGAGAGGGATCTCTCTATATGATTTAGCTATGTTTTCAATTCAAATATTAGGCTAGGTAAATAAATCTGTAGGTTTTGTTGTCAAAGTGTTTTTTAATTGGTTGAGACAATCTACACCTCCATTGGGCTATGGAGTCTGTATTTAATTAAATATGAAATACAACCAGAAACGAGAAAAGGAGACTTTCACAGGGCGAGATAATATACTCACTGGATCTTTTAGTAGCTTAAATGATGGACAGAAGAAAAGATGAGAAAGAAAAATTCAACTAAGAAGCAGTTAAGAATTTCTTAATCGAAAACATTAGAAGATAAACGTTAAAATCTTTTAGAGTCGGAAACAGGGTATTAAAGATAAATCCTACAACATACGTTACTCTTAAAGATTAGTTTCAGAAAACAATATGATCACAAAGCAAGAAAAACATTCAACTTATAAAGTAAACATCACCAGTGAATACACGCAAGAATCCTGTAAAAGTGCCTCCTTTTTATTAATGGAAGATCTCATAAAAATGGTACAGTCTGATAGCGTTAGGGTGTGAAGATCAACAACCCTCAATAATTCGAAAGGTGAAGTATTTATAATTCAAATTACAAACGTTCCTGTCATAATTGATCAGGACGTGCTTATTCTATTTTTAGCCTAACTAATTTAACTAATCAAACTGCTTGATGACTTGGTGCAATTGCATGCAGAAATTCTGGGTAGACCGTTGATGAAGCCTTTGCATGACCTCATCTGACTGGACAAGTGACTGGACTTGGACAACTCATTTTCTAGTCAAGCAGATTGCAGAGCTCCTCCCATCTAAGATGACTAGGCACAGTGACTTTGAGCAGTCTCCGATACACTTCGTCCATTTCTGTATACTTGGAGAATGTGGGCTTAGTGAGGAATATGTATCGAATCGCGTGTTGGATACTGATGTCCAACTGAAGAGCGTCCATGAATGATTTTCCAGTGATGCTCCCTTGTATGCCAACAAACTTTGAACTGTCCTTAGACACTTCAGACAGTCTCTTTTTGTAATCTGGGAGTGTCATCAGTTTATCATTAATAACCTTCAGACCGGGGAGACCTTTCTTCTAGAGAGCCTCGATCTTGTTGAAGAACCTTTGTACCCCTTGGTCCATGATCTGAACCTTTTCTTCTAGTTGAAGCATTAATCCTCTTTTGGTCAAAACTCTTTTGACCTCAAGGATAGTCTCTGTTCTGTCTTCTATCTTCAACTCTTCTAGTTCTTCTCTGGTCTTAGAGTTGAGGAATTTGATGATATCATTTGCCTGAGTTGGTCTATCTCCCAATTCTACTCTGATCTTCTCAATGGCCTATTTTCTCCTTTGGACCAACTCATTGTGTTCAAACATAATTTGGATCATGGGCCATATCTCATTTATGGACTTTGTGATGTCTGTCCATACATTCTCTTTGACCTCAGCCAAAGTCTTCCCTGCCATTGTTTGCTTTTGGAGTTGCTGTAGTTCCTTCTTGAGCTGCTCAGTTACCTGCTTTTCTTTGGAGAGACTGGTCTGGAAAGAAGTTTTGAGTTCCTGGAGGTTCTCAACTTCCTTCTTAATCTTGTTGATTTCTGTCTCTTCCAGGTTCATCTTTTCCATGGATTTGGCGAGGTCGGCTGTCCCTTCTTGTGATGTCACTGGAGTTGCAGATGGGATTGCTGTCACTACTGCTGTGCTTGCTCCTGAGATTAGGATGGAACTCAATGGAATGAATTCCATTGGCTTCATATTCCCCTTCTCTTTTAATAATATTTCCATTTCAGCTTCCATTTCTTTGAGTTGTGCGTTCTACTCCATGAGCAGCTTAAGCATTTCATCCTTCTCGCCTTCTTTCTCTGCTATTTCCTTCGCCTGTGAGTCTTCTGTGGGCGGGATTTTCAGTTGTTTCCTTAAAGATGTGATGTCTGCATTCTTCTTCTTTATCATCTCCTCTGTAGCTTTGACGTTGGAGGGGTCATAGCCGATCTTGAGGACCAGCTCCTCCAAAGTTTTGATTCTGTTGTCTTTTGCGAAGGATGATATCTTCTCCAGCTTGAGTTGTGTCTGAGCATTGTTCAATGATACCTGTAATTTTGCTCCAGAAGCTGAAGCATGTGCCAATGTATGGAATACCATCTCCCCTGTCTATTTGTGCAGATCCATCTGATCTGCTGGGTGCACGTCCTTTGTTTGGAATTCAAAGGTGGCCCTCTTGTAGTCTGTGATCACTTTGGGGTCTGGTACCTTTTCCTGAAGGAAAACCATGTGCATCCTACCCTTTTCTGTGTCAAAGGAAGACAACAGCCTATGTTGAATAGTTGATGTCTACTTCCGAAATTGAGCGTAAGTACTGCTGGTAAGGGTTTGATTCTTTTTCTTAATCATCTCGTACTTCTCGAAGATGCTCAAATTGGGCCCAGTCTTGCTCGACTAAGTGTCCAGGGGGGAGCCTGAGGATTTCTTCGGTACTACTGGGGTGATTTCCTTATGAAGGACCGTCCCAAAGGGTGGAATGACATATTTGATCACTGTGGTTGGCAGGGCTTCTTTCTCCCCCATAGGGCCTGGAACTGTGGTCTTCTTGGGCCTCTTAGTGTGTAACTGAAATTCTTCGGACGACACCTCCATGACAGGCGAAGATGATTCTTGTCAAGGAATTTTTTCCTTAGGGACCTGTGGCATGGTCGTTGGTGGCACAGTGGTCGGGGAAACATGTTGTTCCACTTTGATCAAGGTGTCAGGCATCCACACTGTCTGATTGGCGAATTTTTCAATCTCGGGCTTGGACTCATGAACATACGAGATGTTTTTATTTTTCACTCGCATTTCTAAAATGATCTTGCATGGATCATAGTGCCATGGGAAACTCATAAAGAATTTCATTTCTTTCAACATTCTGTCATCTTCTTCCTCGGTGCCTCGACTGTTGCAGATGAAGGAGCCAATCTGCCCCTTGATTCGAAGCTACTGTTTTTTCTTCAAAGATACGAAATGAATATCATCTGAATTCATGATCTGCCTTATGTATTCTAAAGCAAAGATTCTTACCGGCACATATTTGGGCAGCTTGTAGGGCGCCAACTCACATCCAAATACTCTGATCTCGGTGTGGTTTTGATACAGGTACCAATATCCGGTCTTTGTGTTGTCCGAGAGATGCAGAATTCTTTGGACTTCGTCGTTTATTCTAGGCTCGGGTCTACCGCTCAACATGCTTACCACCGGGTGGTAGAACAGATCGATGAAAGCCTTGAAGCTATACTCTGTGGAGTTATGCTTCATCAAAGAGGTCCATGTTGTGACTGGATGAGGCCTTCCATCTGCGTCCATCTTCTGCATGGAGAAACTATATTTATCTACTTGGAAGTAAACAAACATGTAGGCCAGTATAGACGAATATATGAACATGCCTTCTGTGCCAAAATTCACAAACTGTTCGTGAATATTGTCGGCCAAGAAGGTGTTGAAATCAAATTGTGTGGTGGGCCTTTCATCAGTGGAGAAAATGGATAGAAAACCCATAATGGGCTCATCTACCCACTGGTCAGAATAGTACCCTAACAGAGCACAAAGGGAGGAGATGACTTGGTTTCCTTTGGTGGAGAACATGGATGGCGGGTAAGGGGAGTATTTGGAAGGGAATTGAGTGGAGGGGGGAAGGAAAAGCTCAAATATTTGAGCTCTCTAGGGAAAATTCATTTTCTGATACAACTCCGTGAGGATTTCCAGATTGAAAGGAGTCGCAGAATCAACACGGGGAATTTGCATCATTTGGTCTATGTCTTCGGGAGTGATGAGGAACATGGTGTCTCTAGATGAGGATATGACAACTCTTTAATCGAGAATATAGTGAGCTTGGCATTTAAGTGCAAACTCGGGAAAATGGTGTATCTGGGGAAAAAGGTAAAGGGGAAAATTGGACTCCTAGAGTCCAATTTCATCACTCTGGTCCAGGAAAACCTTCCGGAGCCATGACTGGAGGTCTGAAAAATCGAAATCACACTTGGTATCAGTGATCAATCTGTCTTTGTTGACCAATGGGATTTTGTCAAGGTCGACAGGAGGTGGGAGAAAAAGATTCTCCTCTCCTTCTGCTTGTGTTGGCTTTGACGCCATCTTTGCAATAGTACCTGCAATAAACACGAAGTTAGTGGGGTCAACTGACTGTGGATTAAGGAGACGAGATATAACGGAGGGGCTGGCTATGAGATTTTCTGGTGCGACGAGTGAACAACGAAAATGGAGGAGAACGATAATTTTATTTAAAACTGGGGTCGGTTGGATGCGGGAGACAGGTCAATAGGATAACAGGTATGTTATCCAGTAATAAATGGACAACGGGCCACTTGGGGCTGAGATGGCAGGTGACGGTGACCCAAAACATATGGACGGGTGACGTGGTTGCTAGGGATTGGAGGTGAAAGTCGCAATAAGGGGTTGTTCATGATTGAAAAGGGGTAGGAGACTGACAACAATTATGGGATGTGACATAACTCGGGAGCAAGTGGAACAAGTGGAAGATGACGTCCATGAGTGACGGGAGCTGTCAGATAGCAGATGGTGATGGGACTTTGGGACCAATAGGCTGGTGCCACGTATGACAAGGGGGCCCGCCAGAGGGAAAAACCATTCTGGACCCCCCCCCTCGGTTAAAAGCAGATCATCAGGGGGGGTCTGAAATGTAATTAGGGTCGTTGATCTACGTGCCCTTTTCCCGGCCACAGATCTTAGCGCACCGTTTATCATTCATTCCGGACCCCCCCCTCCATTAAAGGCAGAACGGATGGGGGGGTCCGTAATCAAATCTGGACCGTGGATTTACGTGCTCGTTCCTAGACCGTCCAGATCTGCGCAAATCTTATCACCAATTCCAGACCCCCCCCTCCCCCCGGTTAAAAGCAGAATGGTCGGGGGGGTCCGGAATGCTCTGTGCGCCGTAGATCTGAGCGTCGTGATCTAGGCCATCAAAATGTGCAGGGGGCATAAATGGGGAGTGGAAAAGCACATTTGTTGGGGGGGAAACTTAGGATACATGCATTTTATGGGTTTTTTCCCCCAAATTTTCAAGGAGACACCACCATGGGGCTTCGACCAAACTATCCTTTAAGCATTTGAGACATGGTGCAACATTTTACATCAAGCTGGTTTTATTGGGGTGAAATAAATGAAGCAACTAACCTACATGCTAACCTATCTTCCTATGACAATTAACCCAGATTAAACTGTTGGGTTAAGAAATTACTCTACCCTAGGGCTATCTGACTAGGATTAGACAGTCTGGTCAGATTTATTCACTAATCTAACCTAAAAACTTTGGCTAAGATTAAACTGTTTAGCCAAATCATTCACTACCCTATCAACATTAAATTTAAAAAGAACTTGGCCATGCTTGAAAGGTATGGCCAAGTTACTATTATTGCATGGGGCTTTTGTTTCAATTCTTTTATGCCCTCTTTTTCTTTTTCTTCTTTTTTATTTTCTTTTTATTTTCTTTTTTCTTTTTCTTTTTTCTTTTTCTTTTCTTTTTTTCTTTTCAAATTATTTGAAGAATGAAAAATCATTTGTCAACAAAAATACTAGAGACAGATAATATCCCAGTCACCAGTTGATTCCCATAACTTATGGGGTGATAACAACAGCTCCACCTGGGGATGGTACTTTCCCTGTGAAGTGCCAAGAATCCTGGTTCCTGTAGTCCTAAAAATTTCTGTCTAGTAGCCTTCGTTGGTTTTATTCTCAAAAATTGGAAAAACAATGGTCAGCAGCTTAGGGCCTTCTCTTCGGGCTTCAACCAACTGATTAATGTTCCTCACTTAGAAAATGAAAGTGAAAAATGAAACTTAAACTGGTATGTACAATGGAGAGTGAGAACCCAAATCTTCTGCTGAGGTGGGACATAATGTTTCAGCATTCTGCCATTCACAGGTGCTCCTGGCAGATCTGACCCATCGACGTTGTTTAACAAGAAAGCATTGTTTCCCCTGAAAGCTTGGATCATGTATGGCCTTGTCCACAGATTGTCAAATTTCCCATGCTTTCCCTTGTCCTCATTCCTGGCATCCCATCTCAACACCAAATCTCCTAGCTCAAAGTCATCCTCCTTGGTTCGTTTGTCAAAGATCTTCTTGATGTTTTCTTGGACGACCTGTGTTTTGTTGAAAACATCCTCCCTAGACTGCTGCAACTGGATCATCTTGTTGATCCTTCTCTGTGAGTCATTTGGCTCAGCTTGTACCTCTTTAAGTAACTTCATGACAGGGATTCCCAAAGATGTGGGGAAAACTACCTCTGTACCATAGACCAGCTGGTATGGTGACATACCAATTGACCTTTTGGTGGTCAATCTATTAGCCCATAAAGAAAACACCAACTTATTGTGCCATGATTTTTTGTTTTCCTGCAATGTTTTCTTGATGATATTTACCAAAGTTTTGTTTGAAGATTCCGCCAGCCCATTCCCTTGAGGGTAGTAGGCTGTGGAATGCCCCAAACCAATGTGATACTGGTTGCATAAATCTATGAGTTTCTTCGATTGAAAGGCAGCTGCATTGTCAGTTATAATCTTTCTAGGACAACCAAAATGAGATAAAATATTATTTTCAAGGAATTTAATAATAACATAGTCAGTGGCTTGCCTGCTTGGTACTACCTCGATCCATTTGGTAAAATAATCAGTGGTAGTAAGAATCCACCTGTGTTGGCCTGAAGAAGGTGGGTGTATTTCTCCAATGAAGTCGAGCCCCCATTTCTAGAAAGGGGCCTCAACTGAGATAGGTTTCAGAGGTAGAGGAAGGAGTTTCCTTTTTCCTTCAAATAGTTGACACTAGTGACATGATGTTACCTTCTGATGCACATCTGCGAACAGGGTGGGCCAATAGAATCCAACTTTGAGTATTTTGTTGGCTGTGACCTTCCAGTTCAAATGGCCACCACATTCTCCTGCATGAAACTCTTGCAAAACTTTATCAGCTTCATCTTTCAGTAAACAATTTAACAGAATGCCTGTAATATCTTTCCAATACAAATTGCCTTCTAGAATACAGAATTTCAAAGCTTTCAACTTCAAAAATCTAGCTTTAGTCTTAGTCAAACCAGGGGGAGCTTGTAAATTTTGCAAAATGAAAATAAGGTTTGCGTACCATGGAGAGTTTAGAAATACCTCTCTCACACTTGGAGTTGCCATCTCACCCTGTTCATCTGCCACATATAGAAAATTAATGTCAAGAGCATGGAAGTTAGATTCAACCATTAATTTAGCAAGGCCTTGACCTTTGATTAGTTTCGTGGGCTTAATCTCTATATCGTATTATAAAATGACAACAATTCATTTTCCCCTTCTTCCATCCAGATTGTCTTGTGTCAAGATGTCCTTTACTACCGCGTTCGGAACATAAGCTATGGTGTGGGAATGGAGAATGTAGACCCTGAAGTCTTTTATGGCTTTTACTAAAGCAAAAGCTTGTTTCTCCATTATCTTGTAATTCAGAGCAACGTCCCTTAACGCTTTGCTAAAGAAAGCTATGGGTTGTTCATACCCTTCATTGTTCTTCTACAGTAAAACCACTGCTATAGTATGTTTAGAGGTGAAAGAAAAGAGATAGAAATCCTTAGTAAAATCTGGACTGATCAAGATAGGGGCTTCTGTGAGTGATCGTTTGACTTGTTCGAAAGATTGTCTGGACTCAGAGTCCCATTTTATTTTTACGTCCTTTTTAAGCATGTTTGTAATGTTCCTGAGGAGTTCTGCCAAATTGGGAATGAATCTTTGCAGAAATTTAATTCTTCCGATAAAAGACTGTAGTTCTTTGAGGTTTCTTGGGTGTTCTAATTTTAGTATGGCCTCTATTCTACTGGGGTCTATTTTGATTCCTTCCTTTGAGATGATATTTCCTAGCAGTTTTCCTTCTTCTAACCCGAAAAGGCACTTCTTAGGATTTAAAGAAATCCCAAACCTCCTACACTTCTCGAAGACTCGTCTGAGGTGCCTTAGGTGTTTGTCATCAGATTGGGAAAACACAGTCACATCATCTAAATAGACGATAATAAACTTACCTGATTCTTCCACGAAGGCGATATCCATCGCCCTCTGTAATGTGGCTCCTGCGTTCATTAGACCAAAAGGCATCTTCACATACATGAAAGTGCCCCATGGTGTGGTGAAAGCGGTTTTGTCTTGGTCGTCTGGGTGAACTAAGACCTGATTGTAACCTGAGAAACCGTCCAGCAGAGAAATTCGACTAGACCCGACCACCCTTTGCAGGATGTGGTCCATTTTTGGTAAGGGGTAATTATCCTTTAGGGAGACTTTATTCAGATTTTGGAAGTCTATGCAGAGTCTGATTTCCCCAGTTTTCTTACGTGTAGGGACCAGATTAGAAACCCACTTGGAAAAACGTAATGGAACTATGATCTTGGCATCGTACATTTCCTTGATTTCCTTTTCTATTAGAGGGAGCAACTTGGGATTTATCCTCCTAAGTTTATGCCTAAATGGTTTTTGGTCTTCTTTTATTGGAATCCTGTGTTGTATGATGCTGGTATCATAGGATTTCAAATCTTCATAGCCCTAGGCAAATACATCTGAAAATTCTTTGAACAACTCAATGTATTTGAGTTTTTGCTCTGGGGGTAATGATTTAGACAGTTTGACCATCCTAGGTTTCTCTTCAGTCCCTATATTACAATCTTCTACATCCTTTCCATGGGCTTCGATTTTTGGTTTCTTGGCCACGTTGTTAGAATCGAACAAGTCCTCTAAAGGAACTAGGCCTCTAGGTAAAACATTGCTTTTCAACTGTAAACGTCAGCGTCCAATTCGTCATCGCCTAATTCTCCTGAATCTATGGTATTTACACTATCAATTTCAAAATCAAAACTATTTACATTTTCATCTTCGTTCTCTAAATCTATATTTGTACATTCAAAGTCATTTTTACATTGCAGAAAGTCTTCGATCTGATCATCATTACCAAACACTTGCCAGTACCTGATATTGTCGGGAACTGTAGGTCTGCATTTCACCTCAACAGTATATGGGCGAGTCGGGTGGAAAGGAATCTTACAGGTGTCTGCTGACATAGCCAATCCGTCTGCCAGAATATTCTGTCCCCTCGGCATTACCTGCAAGTCAACTTCAATAAAACACCTCAAGGCATCAAGAACAACATTCCTGTAAGCTCTAAGACTTGGGTGTTTCGCAACATACTCACCTTTAATTTGCTTAATTATCAACTCAGAATCACCTCTTACCATAATTTGTTTAGCACCAACCTTTTTCAAAAGCTTCAGACCGAGCATCAAGGCTTCATACTCGAAAACATTGTTAGTGCACTGGAAATTTAATTTGTAGGAATGGTTTTCTGAATACCTGTTTCTGTGATTATGCAGCCAGACACCAGCTCCTGCTCCTTCTTTACTCATAGCTCCATCAAAATCCATGCTCCAGAAATCAACGGGTAACTCTTCATTTATCACGTTCTTCATCTTTGCTACCTCAATGATTTCTTGGCCTTCATATTGACTATATGTGTCTTCCACCAGCTGAGTATCTTTCTCTCCCGTGTCACCATCATTGTACAAGATAAATGAATCTAAATCGGAATGCGCAGAGTAAAGGGGATAATTTTGCGGTTTTTCTTGGCTATTGACCATGTACTTCATCAACGTTTCTCTGTATAGCCTCCTTTGTTGCCCAAACACTGGGATAGTGGCATAAGACATATCCAGTTGCAGGGTTCCTTTTAACTTCGCCCCCCAAGACCGGGATAGCAACATTCCATACTTCGGTAGGATGTCTGCAACCACCACATCCATTACCATTCTCTTCGCAGGAATCTGAACCAAGGTGATGCATAGGTCCTTGATCAAACCAATACATTTAACTTTATTGGAGTCAAATGAGTGTAAGTCCTTGTATGGTCTGGTGACCTCCAGTCCCAGTTTCTCCATTACTGCTTTAGGCATCAGGTTGTGGGAGGCACCCGAATCCAGCATAGTGTTATGCAATATCAAGTCATGTATGTTCAGACTGATGTAAAAGGGAGCGACCTCACCAATATCATCTCGACCATCTACTTCAGGTCCGAAAAGAAGCTCAGGTCGATCATTAGTAAGGTTCATAGTGTCTGAATGACTTGCTGATCCAATGGTTAAGGCCTTCATGCCTATGTCAGGTTCGATGGTCAGTGCTTTAATCACCTGTGAAAGATAACCGCCTCTATTCATCAACTCTGTAAGTGGGATGAGAATTTTTATTTTGGCCAATTCCCCTTCCAGGCTAAAGGGTGTAGGAGATCTGCCTTGGCTCATCATTTCTGGTTTTTCCACCAAATTATTTTTCTCAGAAGTACTCGGTGGATTAATAGGTGAAACCTCGGGCTGTGATGGCCTTTTCAGAATGGTGAGGTTTTTCTTCATGGGAGCATCGGCTTTACTCTTCTCAGGAATCTACTCAGCAGTAGTTTTCTCAGGAGTCTTCTTAGTAGTAGTTTTCTCAGGAGTCTTCTCAGTAGATGGCTCAGGGGTCTTCTTGGTCTCGGCTACCTTCTGTGTTTCAGTCATCTTTTTTGGGAAATTCCCTTCTATCTTCTTACTCCATAGATTGTATTTACGGTGTACCTCCAAAATAGCATTTTCAAAGGCTTGTTGTTCTGCATCTTCAGCTTCTTCACACACTTTCATTTGATTTAGAAGAAAAAATTCTTGCTCTTCTTGGGTAAGGAAGATAGCTTTGTTGTCGTGAATGCCCATGAGGTTGATGTGAGTGTCCTCCAATTCCTCAATCACTTCCCCCCCTTCATCAACATATTTTTCTTGTAGGGGAGGCCTAATCTGCTGATCTGGGCCCCTCTTCTCTCTCTGATCTCTAGGGTCTCTCTGTCTGATCTGAGGAGGGTTTCTCCTAAAGTTAGGGTTTCGAACCTGGGGAGCTAGTGTGTTGTCTCTTGGAGGATTTCTGTCTGACACAGTCAATATTTCCAGCATTAGTTCCATTGTTCTGGCCAAAGAATCCAATTTGGAATCTGTGTTCGACGTGGAAGGTTCTTATTTAATTGCGACTCTCCTTTCTGACCTCTGCGTGCCCTCTTTGACAATAGATTGGCCTCCACACTTATAGCACTTTTCTGCATGTCCTCCAGGGTGGAAAAATTTATTTCTCTTAGTTGGTATGACATGTTGGCATCAAATCCATCAGGGAATTTAATCAATGCCAGACCCTGTGGAGGTTTGATTTCAGTTGGGATTGCATTGTACAGGTTGTTGAACCAGGCGCAGTAATCTTATATCGTCTCACCTTGATTTCTTCTTATATTCTCATATTCTGACAGTATTTGGAGAGGGTTTTTCTTTACCTCCCATCTGTCGAGAAAACTCCTTTGAAAAGCGACAAGGTCAGGAATTGAGGCGATAGGTAAATCTTTGAACCATTTTTTGACGTCACCTGTCAAACTCTGAGAAAACAATCTCATTTGAACGTCAGCTTCATCAACTTCTTGCAAGTCAAAATAATCATTCATTTTGTCGACATGTTGTTGGGCGTTTAAAGGTCCTGTTACGTCGAACTGTGGGAGTCTAGTTTGATAGTCTTGGGGCATGGCATGTAGCGGTGCAACCAACACCAGAGGAGCATATCGAGCTTCCATGATGGTTGGAGGAGGTGGGACGACAACCTGGATGGTCGATGAGGTAGCAACTGAAGACGAAGATGAAGAGGGACTGGATAGTCCTGAGGGAATAATTTGAGATTTAGTCGTGGGAGACTGAACTTTGGGGGTTCGGGGTTGCAACACAGTAGGGTCAAATATGATTTCAGTCACAAAACTGTCGGACCGTGTTCTAACTAGGCTTCGATGTGGAAAAGTATCGTGGTTAGGGTTTTGAGAGGCAACAGGCTTCTCTGAAAAGGAAGGAGACTTATGAAGGGGGATATGACTCACTGAACCGGTAGCTAAGGTCTTTCGCCTGAGCAACCGTTCAGGGTTATCTATCACTATTGTGGGTTCTGGGTTTGGGTGAGATCGAGTATGAACTTTCCTGGGAGCCAGAACTCTTTTTGGTTTATATATATATATATATATATATATATATATATATATTTTTTTTTAATTTTGCGAGTCTGAAAATAATATGTACAAAGTTTGATCAACCTCTAAACATTATTTTCTTCTCAGATTCAAACTTTCTTTTTAGGGGAAAGAAAACATGAAATTATCAATTTTTAGTTCTTCCCTAGTGGAGTCGCCATTATGTTAGCACTTGGTAAATTTCATAGAGGTTGAAACAGAAGAAATCTACAAAGGTAACTTTATCCAACCACTTTTAAAGCTGGGATCTAGCCCTTCCAGCTTCAGAGAGGGATCTCTCTATATGATTTAGCTATGTTTTCAATTTAGATATTAGGCTAGGTAAAGAAATCTGTAGGTTTTGTTGTCAAAGTGTTTTTTAATTGGTTGAGATAGTCTACACCTCCATTGGGATATGGAGTCTGTATTTAATTAAATACGAAATACAACCAGAAACGAGAAAAGGAGACTTTCATAGGGTGAGATAATATAATCACTGGATMTTTTAGTAGCTTAAATGATGGACARAAGAAAATATGAGAAAGATAAATTCAACTAAGAAGCAGTTAAGAATTTMTTAATCGAAAACATCAGAAGATAAACATTAAAATATTTTAGAGTCGGAAAYAGGGTATCAAAGATAAATCCTRCAACATACGTTACTCTTAAATATTAGTTTCATAAAACAATATGATCACAAAGAAATAAAAACATTCAACTTAGAAAGTAAACATCACCAGTGAATACATGCAAGAATCCTGTAAAAGTGCCTCCTTTTTATTAATGACAGATCTCATAAAAATGGTACAGTCTGATAGCGTCAGGGTGTGAAGATCAACAACCATCAATACTTAGAAAGGTGAAGTATTTATAATTCAAATTACAAACGTTCCTGTCATAACTGATTAGGACGTGCTTATTCTAATTTTATCCTAACTAATTTAACTAATCAAACTGCTTGATGACTTGGTGCAATTGCATGTGGAAATTCTGGGTAGACTGTTGATGAAGCCTTTGCACGACCTCATCTGACTGGACAGGTGACTGGACTTGGAAAACTCATCTGCTAGTCAAGCAGATCGCAGAGTTCCTCCCATCTAAGATGACTAGGCACAATGACTTTGAGCAGTCTCCGATACACTTCATCCATTTCCGTATACTTGGCGAATGTGGGCTTAGTGAGGAATATGTATCGAATCTCATGTTGGATACTGATGTCCAACTGAAGAGCATCCAGGAATGCTTTGCCGATGATGCTCCCTTGTATGTGAGCAAACTTTGAACTGTCCTTAGACACTTCAGACAATCTCTTTTTGTAATCCAGGAGTGTCATCAGTTTATCATTAATAACCTTCAGACCCGGGAGACCTTTCTTTTGGAGTGCTGAAGAACCTTTGTACCCCCTGGTCCATGATCTGAACCTTTTCTTCTAGTTGAAACATTAATCCTCTTTTGGTCAAAACTCTTTTGACCTCAAGGATAGTCTCTGTTCTGTCTTCTATATTCAACTCTTCTAGTTCTTCTCTGGTCTTAGAGTTGAGGAATTTGATGATATCATTTGCCTGAGTTGGTCTATCTCCCAATTCTACTATGATCTTCTCAATGGCCTGTTTTCTCCTTTGGACCAATTCATTCTAGTCAAACATAATTTTATCATGGGCCATATCTCATTTATGGACTTTGTGATGTCTATCCATACATTCTCTTTGACCTCAGCCAAAGTCTTCACTGCCACTGTTTGCTTTTGGAGCTGCTGTAGTTCCTTCTTGAGCTACTCAGTTATCTACTTTTCTTTGGAGAGACTGGTCTGGAAAGAAGTTTTGAGTTCCTGGAGGTTCTCAACTTCCTTCTTAAGCCTGCTGATTTCTGTCTCTTGCAGGTTCATCTTTTCCATGGATTTGGCGAGGTCGGCTGTCCCTTCTTGTGATGTCACTGGAGTTGCAGATGGGATTGCTGTCACTGCTGCTGTGCTTGCTCCTGAGATTGGGATGGCACTCAATGGAATGAATTCCATTGGCTTCATATGCTCCTTCTCTTTTAATAATCTTTCCATATCAGCTTCCATTTCTTTGAGCTATGCATTCTGCTCCATGAGCAACTTAAGCAATTCATCCTTCTCGCCTTCTTTCTCAGCTATTTCCTTCGCCTGTGAGTCTTCTGTGGGTGGGAGTTTTAGTTGTTTCCTTAAAGCGACGATATCTACATTCTTCTTCTTTATCATCTCCTTTGCAGCTTTGACGTTGGAGGGGTCATAGCCGATCTTGAGGACCAACTCCTCCAAAGTTTTGATTCTGTTGTCTTTTGTGAAGGATGATATCTTCTCCAACTTGAGTTGTGTCTAAGCATTGTTCAATGATACCTGTAATTTTGCTGTAGAAGCTGAAGCATGTGCCAACATATGGAACACCATCTCCCTTGTCTGTTTGTGTAGATCCATCTGATCTGCTGGGTGCACGTCCTTCGTCTGGAATTCGAAGGTGGCCCTCTTGTAGTCTGTGATCACTTTGGGGTCTGGTACCTATGCCTGAAGGAAAACCATGTGCATCTTTCCCTTTTCTATGTCAAAGGTAGACAATAGCCTATGTTGCGCAGTCGACGTCTACTTTCGAAATTGAGCGTAGGTACTACTGGTACGGGTTTATTTTTTTTCTTAATCATCTCCTACTTCTCGAAGATGCTCAACTTAGGCCCAGTATTTCTTGACTAAGTGTCCAGGGGGGAGCCTGAGGATTTCTTCAGTACTACTGGGGTGATTTCCTTATGAAGGACCGTCCCGAAGGGTGGAATGACAGATTTGATCACTGTGGTTGGCAGGGCTTCTTTCTCCCCCGTAGGGCCGGGAACTGTGGTTGTCTTGGGCCTCTTAGTGTGCAACTGAAATTCTTTGGACAACACCTCCGTGACAGGCGAAGATGATTCTTGTCGAGGCCTTTTTTCCTTAGGGACCTGTGGCATGGTCGTTGGTGGCACAGTGGTCGGGGAAACCTATTGTTCCACTTCGATCAAGGTGTCAGGCATCCACACTGTCTGATTGGCGAATTTTTCAATCTCGGGCTTGGACTCATGAACATACGTGATGTTTTTATTTTTCACTCGCATTTCTGAAATGATCCCACATGGATCATAGTGCCATGGGAAAATCATAAAGAATTTCATTTCTTTCAACATTCTGTCAGCTTCTTCCCCGATGCCTCGACTGTTACAGATGAAGGAGCCAATCTGCCCCTTGATTCGAAGCTGTTGTTTTTTCTTCAAAGATACGAAATGAATATCATCTGAATTCATGATCTGCCTTATGTATTCTAAAGCAAAGATTCTTATCGGCACATATTTGGGCAGCTTGTAGGGTGCCAACTCGCATCCGAATACTTTGATCTCGGTGTGGTTTTGATACAGGTACCAATCTCCGATCTTTGTGTTGTCCGAGAGATGCAAAATTCTTTGGACTTCGCCGTTTATTCTAGGCTCGAGCCTGCCGCTCAACATGCTTACCACCGAGTGGTAGAACAGATCGATGAAAGCCTTGAAGATATACTATGTGGAGTTATGCTTCAGCAAAGAGGTCCATGCTGTGACTGGATGAGGCCTTCCATCTGCGTCCATCTTCTGCATGGAGAAACTAAATTTATCTTCTTGGAAGTAAACAAACATGTAGGCCAGTATAGACGAATATCTGAACATGCCTTCTGTGCCAAAATTCACGAACTGTTCGTGAATATTGTCGGCCAAGAAGGTGTTGAAATCAAATTGCGTGGTGGGCTTTTCATCAGTGGAGAAAATGGATAGAAAACCCATAATGGGCTCATCTACCCATTGGTCAGAATAGTACCCTAACAGAGCACAAAGGGAGGAGATGACTTGGTTTCCTTTGGTGGAGAACATGGACGACAGGTAAGGGGGGTTTGTGGAAAGGAATTGAGCTGAGGGGGGAAGGAAAAGCTCAAATATTTGAGCTCTCTGGGGAAAATTCATTTTCTGATACAACTCCGTGAGGATTTCCAGATTGAAAGGAGATGCAGAATCAACACAGGGAATTTGCATCATTTGGTCTATGTCTTCAGGAGTGATGAGGAACAGGGTGTCTCCAAATGAGGATATGACGGCTCTCTAATCGGGAATATAATGATCTTGGCATTTAAGTGCGAACTTAGGAAAATGGTGTATCTGAGGAAAAAGGTAAAGGGGAAAATTGGACTCCCAGAGTCTAATTTCATCACTCTGGTCCAGGAAAACCTCTCGGAGCCATGACTGGAGGTCTGAAAAATCAAAATCACACTTGGTATCAGCGATCAATCTGTCTTTGTCGACCAATGGGATTTTGTCTAGGTCAATAGGAGGCAGGAGAAAAGGATTCTCCTCTCCTTCTGCTTGTCTTGGCTTTGGCGCCATCTCTGCAACAATACCTGCAATAAACACGAAGTTAGTGGGGTCAACTGACTGTGGATGAAGGCGACGGGATATAACGGAGGGGCTGGCTATGAGATTTTCTGGTGCGACGAGTGAACAATGAAAATGGATGAGAACGATAATTTTATTTAAAACTGGGGTTGGTTGGATGCGGGAGACAGGTTAGCAGGATAACGGGTATGTTATCTAGTAATAAATGGACAATGGACCACTTGGGGGTGAGATGGCAGGTGACGGTGACCCAAAACATACGGACGAGTGACGTGGCTACTAGGGATTGGAGGTGAAAGTCGCAATAAGGGGTTGTTCATGAGTGAAAAGGGGTAGGGGACTGACAATAGTTATGGGATGTCACATAACTTGGGAGCAAGTGGAACAAGTGGAAGATGACGTCCATGAGTGACGGGAGCTGTCAGATAGCAGATGGTGATGGGACTTCGGGACCAATAGGCTGACGCCACGTGTGACAAGGGGGCCCACCAAAGGGAAAAACCATTCCGGACCCCCCCCCTTGGTTAAAAGCAGATCATCAGGGGGGGCGGGGGGGGGTCCGAAATCTAATTAGGGTCATTGATCTATGCGCCCTTTTCCTGGCCGTAGATCTTAGTGCGTCATTTATCATT
>WSFP011380230.1:0-29713 GCA_009831015.1 Picea engelmannii | reverse complement strand
TCTTTGGAAAATAGGATGAGATGAGGGGACACATGTTGGAGGTGGAGATGCTCACATTGGATCCAAAAATCTTCGAGAGTATCCAAGATTTCTTTACAAAATTCAAGGATTTACTGTCGCAACTCAAAGCTTGCGAGGTTGATAAATCGAAGGAGGAGAAACAAATGGTTCTCACCATTCTCTCCATGCTTGGTCCTAAATTATCTGTATTCATATCTACATTCCATACTATCAGATTCGCCTCTAGAGCCACCTGGAAGATGCCTTCTCTTGAGGACTTTATCGAATCCCTGACACAAGAGCAAACCAAGCTCATCAACATGGGCGGGTGCAATCAAAGGCCCAAGGGAACATGCACTCACTGTGCATGATGGAAGCCACAAATATCAAAAATATAAAGATAAAGATAAGTGGAAATATCATGCACATACAAAGAAGGAAGGGTACACAAAACCATTCACCGATGCCTTCGGATCCAAAGGAGAAAAGGGAAGAAAAGGAGAGAAATGCACATATTGTCACAAAGAATTCCATTCGGAATATGCATGCATGAAAAAACAAATAGATATGATGTCTCAAATACTTCAGCAAAACAACCTTGGAGATCACATCCCTGAGGGTGCAAAGAAGAAGAAGCCAGAAGATCTGAATTCCAAGAAAGACAATTCTAGCCATGCCTTGATTACCATCAACTCCTCTCCTGATGCTTGGATCGTAGATTCAAGAGCATCACATCACATGTCTACCTCAGAAGCAGTATATTATTCATTGGATGCATGCAAAGGTACTCCTATTCTGATGGTGGACAACTCTTCTGTCGAAGTCACCGGCAAAGGAAGGATTGAACTCACCAACAGAAGCTTCGAGAATTTGTTGCATGTTCCCAAGCTTTCTGTCAACCTTCTCTCTCTTTATCAAATGACAAATTCTGGCACCGGAAAGAAATTCATATTCACACCAAATGTTTTGGACATCTACGACATGCAAACCAACTCCAAGGTTGCTACCGATGAGGTAAATCATCAGTCTAGATTGTATACATTTTCTGAATTCAACGAACCTGATTATTCTTTATTGCTTACTCATGTTGATGAAAGTAGTAGGATATGGCATGAAAGATTTGGAAATTTGAATTTCAGATACATGCAACATCTTAGCAAGCATAGATTAGTTGATGGTCTACCATACATCCATTTCTCCAAGGGAGCATGTGAGGGATGTGTTCTCGGAAAACACCCTCAAGAGAAATTTGATAAGGGAAAGTTTCAGCGAGCTTCCGCACCTTTAGATCTGATCCACAGTGACCTTATGGGTCCTTTTCTGCATCCATCGATCAGCAAAGCGAGGTTTGTTCTCATTTTTGTTGATGATTTCTCATGTTTTACTTGGATCTACTTTCTCAGGCAAAAATCCAAGGTCTTTAAACACCTCAAAGATTTCAAAGCTTTGGTTGAGACACAATCCAGAAACAAGATCAAAGTCTTCTGAACTGATAATGGGGGAGAGTATGTGAATCATGAGATCCACAATCTTTTCCATGAGGCAGGGATTCAGTTGCAGCATACACTTCCCTACACTCCACAGCAAAACGGAGTTGCTGAGCGGAAAAAACGATCTCTAAAGGAGATGGCATCTTGCATGTTGCATGCAAAGTCACTACCATAGAGACTATGGGCCAAAACACTTAACTGTGCAACATACATCCAAAATATATCTCCTCATAGATCTATCAAGGATAAGACCCCCTACGAGGCTTGGAGCGGCCTCAAACCGAAAGTGACCCACTTTCATATTTTTGGTTCATGTGCATGGGCCCAGATTCCCTCTAAAAAGGGGAAGGCACTTGATCCATAGAGAACTGAGTGCATTTTTTTTGGATACCCTGACGATGTGAAGGGATATCGACTTATTGATATTTCCTCAGACCGGCTCATCATTGAGCGTAGTGTCCAATTCAAGGAAAGTGTCTCGCATGTACCTCAACAGCCGCATGCGGACAACTTTACTCTTCCACCTGTCCGAGATGATGAGAATGCACATGCCAACTCTTCTTCAGATGAGAGTTTTGAGTCAGAGGATTTAGATTTAGATTCAGAGTCAGTGCCATCAAATGCAAATTCAAAGCATCCAGATGCATTTGTAGAGCCAGAGCAGAGGCCCAAGTGGGCACAGACTACTCTTCAGGATGCAGAGGATCGAATCGGTGATCCAACCGATACTAGGAGGACTCAATCGATTTTGAGGAGCCTCCTGTTGCACTCACTGCCACTGAACCATTTCCCTCCAAACATATTTTCTTGGTTCAGTCTTTCGATCCACAGTCTTATGACGAGGTTGTTGGAAATCCCTTTTGGGAATCCACCATGCAGGAGGAGTACAAATCCCTCCTCCAGAACCAGACTTGGGATCTGGTTCCCCTTCCTTCTAGGAGGAAACTTGTTAGATGCAGATGGGCCTACAGGACCAAGAGCACAATGGATGGACAGATCAGCAGATACAAAGCCAGGCTTGTCACCAAAGCCTTTCAGCAGGTTCATGGTATTAACTATGATGAGACCTTCGCTCCAGTAGTGAAGATGGATTCCATACAATTGGCACTTGCCATTGTGGCAGCCAAGGGATGGGAAGTCCATCAGATGGACGTGACAAATGCATTTCTTCACGGTGATCTCTCTGAGGAGATCTACATGGATCATCCCCAAGGATTTATGCAGGACTCATCTTTGGTCTATTGACTGAAGAAGTCACTTTATGGCCTCAAGCAGGCTTCGAGGGCCTGGTATGCCAAGATGGACTCCTACCTGTTGTCACAAAACTTTGTACGTTGTAAATCAAACCCGAATGTATGCATGCTCAGGATGGCTAATTCACTTCTACTTTTAGTTTTGTATGTCGATGATTTGTTGATCACCGGTTGCTTGACTTCAGCGATTGTTGTAGTCAAGAGGATTCTTCATGACAGGTTTTTGATGACGTACATGGGTCCACTACACTTATTCCTTGGACTTGAGATCAGTCAGGATGCATCAGGCATCAAACTGTCTCAATCCAAGTATGCACGAGATCTCCTTGAGAGATTTCACATGACAGACTGCAAGTCTAATCTGACTCCTTTCCTATCAGGAGTCAAACTTGAGGATGGCGGGGAGACTCCACTAGTTGACAGCCCATTGTACAGACATCTAGTGGGGAGCTTGTTGTATCTCACACACTCCAGACCAGACCTCTCATATGTAGTTGACGCAGTTTCCAGGTTCATGCAGGAGTCGCATGAGCTTCATTAGAAAGATGCAAAATGTATCCTTCGATACGTACAGGGCACCATCACCTTTGGGGTTCATTATGCAGCAGACTCTACATTAGATATCATTGGGTTTACTGATTCCGACTGGGCTGGTGATAGCATTAATCGCAAGTCCACATATAGTTACTAACTCAGTCTTGGTTCCAGGCCTATCTGTTGGTCGAGCAAGAAGCAAGCTGCCATTGCTCTATCTTCATCCGAGGCAGAGTACAGAGGGGTAGTTAACATAACCATTCAGGCTATGTGGCTACAACATATTCTCACTGAGTTGGGCATTCAATTTCATAGGTCGATCGTCATCTGGTGTGATAACCAGAGCACTCTGAAGTTCTGCAGAGATCCAGTTCAGAGGCAGCGAACGAAGCACATCGAGATCCACATGCACTACATCCGGGACTTAGTACATGAGGGGATCATCGACTTACAGTTTTTTCCTTCAGTAGAATAGACAACAGACATTTTCACCGAGACCTTCATTGAGCAGAAATTCCATTCTCTGCGAGGTCGTCTTGGAGTGAAGGACATAGTTGCCTAGAAACTATAGCTCTTCTTTTTACATACATTGTACCTTGAGGGGGAGGGTTTCCCATGAGGTTTTCCCTCTTTCCTCACTTTATTTTCAGTGTATCTTTTGTACTTGGGTACCTAACATGGCCTTGTTGCCGAGACCCATTCTTTATTTTCACCATAGTGATGTTCAGGGGGGGTGTTGGAGTTACTTCACACACACCTGGGATTTATTTTTCCTAATGTTTTTATTTGTTTATTAGTCATAATTAGTCATTATCTAGTCTCATATATTTTAGGAGAGAATATTCCACCTAGAGAATATTCTCTTCCAGTTCACACTTAAGTTTGACTAATTGAGTTGAGTTTAGATGTTGCATTGGGATCATCACCATGCTAATTCGACCTTGCCTTGGTATCATCGCTAGAGTGGCACATTAGCCTTGATTCCTTGAGTTAAATCTTCACTACTTTTTGTTCAGTCAGTTAACTAAAGACTAGTTAACTAGTTAACTCAACTAGGTGGCAGTTCACTCTCGTAACTACCTGAGAGACTAGAATAGGTGGAAGTTCACTCCCGTAATTGCTAGTGTGTGTCCAGATCACTCTATACCACCACTATGGCGACTTGGTTCACCTCAATTCGAATTCATTGAGTTATACAAAGTATATCATGTGTAAATTATTCATTATTCACAATGGTTAATGAGAATTCTTCCATTCTTTTTCTCCTACTTCTTCCTTCTCCAATTCTCTCTACAAATGTGTGTATTATTGTTTACCTAGATCTTTTATGTGCAAGTTCAACACATTTACAGATATTAGGCTAGTTATGAGGATATAAGGTTTGTTTTTTGAGTTTTTGGTTGAGACAACAAAAGAGGGCCATTGGGAAAAATGGAGTCACAAGGTTAAAGATTACTAAATGAATGAATAACTGAGACCGTATGTAACAAGGCAAGGTAATCATGTCATTGGATCCTTATAGTTTGTGATATGGACAAGAAGAATAGATTGGGGTTCAATTGAAATGCAGAGCATTGCCTACCTGAATTATACATTCAAATTTTGGAAGAAAACATAAATATTGTTGTAAGCCAGAACAGGGTGTTTGAAACAAATCCTGAACTTAATATTCTTATAAAAAATAAAGAAAGAAACAATATGTGAAATAAGACAATAACAAGTTACATCAGGAAGCACTTGACCACATAACTATGATACAAGAATCTGAAAACAAAATGTCTTTGTATTCATCCAAAAAGAGTCACTTACAACCTCCTGACAGTCTTTACAATGAATGGTAAATTTTCAATACCATTTCTCCCTTCAGGTCCAACCCCATGTTTACTGTTTCAAAACTGTATTTATAAGTCTATTACATGAGATATTTCAATCATGAAACTACCAGCTAATAATTACATCATAAATTTACAAAACATGACAATGTTTATCATAAAAAACTATCTCCAGCAAATGATTGTCATCTAGTAGTTCCTTCCTGATATCTCTAACTGATGCTCCACAAAATAAGCATGATATTGCATGAATGGCCCTGTGCTACCAGAACCCGAGAACTTTGACAACAGTGCCCACCAACAAAAATTTGTCATTATCATAAGTATGCTGCCAATTCTGGAATGATTGCTAAACTCCTATGTGATATCAATCTGCTGCTAGGTATACTAATTTGATATACATCAAATCTAGGAAGATTCACTGTGATCTTCAAATATAATTATCATCTATTTGAGTGCTCCAAAATTGGGTTTGACTGCCACATGGTTCCCAAAATATATGGATCTGTCGATGATTTTGTGGAGTCAGTATCGGTCACCTGTATTCATTGAATATGGAGTTATCTTCATGCTAATCCTCTTTCTTCTTCGATCTCAATACCATACAACTTGATTTGATATGCCAAGTTCCTATAGGTTGCAACTTTTCCTCTCCCTCAACTGTTGCCTTGAAATGCTAAAAGAGACTTCACTAAATGCTGGAATTATTTTTCAATATCCTCTCGAGATTGTTTCTTCTAAGTTCAAAGTTGGATACCCTTTGAATGTTCAACTACTTCCTGGTTTGCAGCTAGAGTTGCCACCTTTCCTTATTACAAAATATGGTTTAAATAATCAAAACAAAATTGCTGCTAGTTTCTAGAAATATCAAACTAATAATAAAATAACAGATAAATTTCAAATCCATTTACAAAACTAGCTTTCGAACTATGAAGTTGTTAGAGGCCTTTGAGCTAATCTTCTGATGAGCTAGATGTCCACTCAAATTTGGAGTTATATAAATTGGATCTGGAGTCAAGGTTCCACCTGTGTCTTTAACTGCCCTGTCTTGTTATTATGGATCTAATCATAAAATCATAGGTTTGATCCTCTGTCTACAAATGCTCAAAAATCTGGAGATGATTTCCCACTTGCCAGTTGTTTTTCATAATGATCTTATGCCTCAGAGTAGTGAATGAAATATCCTTCCAATCCCTTCAAACATGGGACTATTATCTTTCACTTCTTCAACCCTTTAACTGCCAATAATTATGCGCCTTAAAATCTGGGATATATGCTCGATTCTTGCCAAACTGTCTGTCAATTATATCTTTTTTCAAACAACTAAAACCTTGATTTAGGGATATTAGAATAATAACCTCGATTTCAATATTCTTGGAATGAAACTTACAAAGAAATAATAAAATCTATAGGCTAAGCTTCAAGTTTTCAGGATATTAACATTTGACCAAGGAGTTGTCTTGTTCAGACGGTTGCCTCACCATCAGTGGAAAGTGGTAGTGCTCTTAAAAACTCTTATGGATTTGTTCTATTTCACCTTATTGACGTCGAGCATCAACTCTTAAATCGTGGTGTGCCTCCACTGGTTGCTTCTGGAAAACCTTCAAATAGAGTACTTGTGTTAAGTAATGTAGATAATAGGCACACCTTCCTAATTCGACGCTTTAAATCCCGATCACATGTAGCTACAATATCACATTTATGCTGGGTGACGTTTTACAATACAAACATCTGTAAAAATGCCTCCATGTGTGTAAGGAAATATTTCAAACCGAGGATCCTTTGCAATTCTTAGAGCAACACGATACTTTTGTCCCAACTTTTCAAGTTCATGCATCACACAATCTACGATAAGGAGAACATTTTTCATACAGACATTCCATCATTTCTTTCTTCAAATCGATCTTATTTTGAATTGAGAAGTTGATGAAATTGGTATCAACCAAAACAAGATATGGCGTCCCCAAAGCAGTGTTGTATTTGAATAAGAGTGATGAAGAGACATTGGGTACATTTCTAGGAAGCTTCTACTTCTCCACATTTACTTGTTTGGATTAAGCATATCTTATTTGTATTTTCGGATTGCTTTAGATATTGTGAAGCTTGACTGCAAATAGCGACCAGGAGAGCTTACAACTCGACATTACACCTGCGCATCAACTCTTGTAACCTAGTAAGAATGGAAGCATGGCATTTGGACTTGACAAAAACAGATACTAGGAATAGTTCCCCAACAATATCCAGGCCCTGATGCACTTAATACTACTTCGAACAGAGTATGTACAGTGCATGATAGAACATGCGAAGGTGAAGAGGCCTGAATATGAAAACTCATAACAACTCCAAGCTGAGTTTCCCATCTGCGCACTCCTCGAATGATTTTTGATGATTTCAGAGAACACTCACATATATTCCTTCAGTACGATGGCATATTTCCAAATCGAGCAGATAATCAAAAGATCATGAAACAACAACTTCTATTGACGACAGCGAGCTTCTTGGCAGACATACATTTGGACAAATGGCATTTTAGGGACATATTTTTTTGGTTTCCTGTCGTGGGCGTATGCATCCTGATATTTAGAACCAATAGCAACAAGATCACATCCTTTGGACACATGTGCAGTCGCCTTGGCACCTGGCACTGTGTTTTATATTTTTTTTACTCTGTGGACAATATCCCACATGCATCAGTTAAAAGTACTTATAAGAGTTTGTATGCGTCAATGTTCAAATAATATATCGACGAAGTGAGACCAAGGCTACACACTTGTGTTTGGCTCTAGCGCTTAGGCGTTGTCTCGGGGGCTCAGAGCTAGGCCTGTAGGCTATATTTTTTTAATGAGATTTTCAAAAATCCCTACAAAAGCCGAGAATGCCAAGTTTGGCTTAAAAGGCCAAATGTAACTAATAAATCCAAAGTTTAGGTTAATAAAAAACAAAACTTTGCGATATATCATTTTTGCCATACAAACCAACTATTCATAATTTCTTGCCTAAAAATGCACAGGAATTTTAAATTGCTTTGAAGTTTCTATGAAGGTACGTGTCTTATGCTTGGTCAGTGTCGAGCGCTTTATACAGCCTGTTGTAACAGATATTATCAATCAGACGCCACAAGTAATAGACGCAGAAGATGAGGTTGGAATAGGTATAGAAAGCACCTCCTTCTTTATTAACAGATTGTCCTGTAGCCCAAAGGAGCTGGGAGTTGATCAATTAAAAAGGTTTTGGTGAAGGAATGGCAACGGAAATCATCCTGACTCGTCATAGCCAGCCGAAAAAGAAAACGATCAGCTGTTATGCTAATGTGGTCCTTCAATGTCTAACATACACAAGACCTCTTGCAGCCTATCTACTTCATGGATTCCATTCAGAAGAATGTCCGAGGAAAGACTGGTGATTCATGTGTGAGTTTGAGCACCTTGCTTCAAAGGTGAGGGGAGGAGAAAGTGCCTTATCACCTATTAGAATACTATCAGGAATAAAAAAATTGGAGGTCTTTTCACATTGCAATATTATTATTTTCTGGTGCCATTTGATCTTCCTCCTCGCGCTCCTTGTAAATAAGGATGCACTTGCACCATCGAGCACAAGCGACATAGGCAGCAAAATCAATGGCGGTGAGAAAGGCCAGCAAGAAATAGAAGCGGTCCATGTGACCCCTGTTGAGATTTCCAGGTATCCAGCCGGGGTTGTTCTCTCGTTTAGTAACGTCCATCACAATCGTCACCAGCAGGCTGCTCACATAGTTCCCCAACGACATCGAGGTCATGCATAGGGCACTGCCGAAGCTCCGCAGGGTGTCGGGCGCCTGGCCGTTAAAAAACTCTAACTTCCCAACGTACATAACGGCCTCTGAGGCCCCTATTAACACATACTGGGGGACCTGCCAGAAAATGCTAATGGCCTCGTGGGTCTCCTTATTCACCCTCAGGCGCTCCATTTCCATGAAACCGGCCGCCACCATGGCCAGCACGCCGACGATCAAGCCCACTCCCATTCTCTGGAGCTCCATGAAGCCCCTGGGATTGCCCGTGAGAGTCGAGGCCCAGGGAACCAAAACTCGCCTGTAAAGCATCACCCATGCCACCACGCTCAAGATATCGAACGCCGACATGCTGGCGGGCGGGACGCTGAAAATGCCGCCCAGCCGGGTGTCCATGGCGGCACCCTGTTCGACGAACAGGGATGCCATCTGTGTGAACACCACCGAGTATATTATCGTGTAGAGCCAGATGGGCAGCATTCGCAGTATGCATTTTACTTCTTCCACTTGAGTTACTGTGCACAGGCGCCATGAGTCGTTCGGCTGTCCTCTGGATATGGTGTCCGACGATTCTATCACTACTGCCTTGTCTAGGAACCTGAATCCCTCGCTGTGGAGAATTTTTCGGCTCCCGTCGATGGCAGAAACTTTATTAGGCAGCTCGTAAAACTTGTTGCCAAACCGGAGATTGTGTTTTCATGTTGCAGTCACAAATACTTGGGCAAAACGAGTGAGAGGATTGCCCTCTGGCTTGTGATGGCGATAGAAAGGCATCCCCGACAAATAGATGAGTAACGAAATCCCAGCCGCCGCTCCAGACAACCAGAATCCCAATGCCCACATGCCCTTGTCTTCGAGGTAGCCGAGTATGGTGTTGGAAACAAGAGAACCCAGATTGAAAGCTAAGTAGAACCAGCTAAAGAAACTGATCTTAGAAGCACACTTTGTGCTATCTTCTTCATCAAACTGATCTGCTCCAAACGTGGCAATCGATGGCTGGTGTCATCGTTCCTGGCATATACTATACCAACGATAAAATGTTTCAGACTCGAACGTTCGCAGATGCAGACACTTACATGAATTACAGTCAAGCTTTGAGTTGCACCAGCCAAGTTGTGAGCCAAAATTTTGGACCAAAGAAGGAAAACGTAATTCAGAAGGCAGCTACCAAAATCAGGATCTTCACGGATGAGAATTGGCAAAGAGTGTGGGTTGTTTTTCTCTGGGCATCGACAATGATTACAATTTTCACATGGAAATTCTTTCAGTACAAAGACAAGGCAGTTTTTGAGGTTATGGGCTATTACCTATTGATTGCTAAAGGTTCTGTCGAGACTCTGAAACTCAACATGGCGCTCATATTGCTTCCAGTCTGTAGGAACACAATTACTTGGCTCCGCTCTACTAAGCTTGGATTGTTCGTTCCATTTGATGACAATATAAATTTTCATAAGACTATTTCAGCGGCCATTGTTGTCAGAGTAATCCTACATGCGGGCAACCATTTAGCTTGCAATTTCCCTCGTGTAACCCACGCCTCTAAATCAGATTTCACAAAAATACAGCAGTACTTCCATCACAACAAAAGGCCTACATATGCAGATATGGTCAAAGGACCAGAAGGTATAACTGGGATCTGCATGGTTGTTCTGATGACAACAGCATTCACACTTGCAACTCGGTGGTTCAGAAGAAATGTTGTTAAGCTTCCGCGACCTTTCAACAGATTGACAAGGTTCAATGCCTTCTGGTATTCTCACCGTCTTCTGGTGATTGAATACATCCTGCTCATCGTCCATGGGATCATGATCTACTTAGAGCACAAATGGTACAAGAAAACTACATGGATGTATCTTGCCGTACCATTTTTACTCTATGCAGGTGAGAGGACGCTAAGAGCGTTGAGGTCTGGATATTACTCTGTACAAATATTGAAGTTCTCAATATATCTTGGAAACGTTTTGAGCGTTGTAATGACCAAGCCAAAAGGGTTTAAATACAAGAGTGGGCAATATATGTTCGTGAAATGTCCTGCAGTTTCACCTTTCGAGTAGCATCCATTTTCCATCACTTCAGCTTCCGGGGATGATTACATTAGTGTTCATATTAGGACATTGGGAGATTGGACAGAAGAATTAAAAAGAGTTTTTGCTGCAGCGGGTGCAAGTGAGCCTCCTGCAATTGCCAAGACAGCAGAAGCCGAGACTGCGAGTCTGGCAGTTTAAATTGCAGGATGACACCCGGCATTAAAATCAAATCAATTCAAAGGGATTATTCTGTCCACTTGTCAAAATAATTAGAAACGGTTCAAGAGCTGGCAGATGCACCTAACAGTCGCAGAATTCCATGAAGGCGAACCATTTCGTATTCCTCTAAACAAAAGAGTTTTATTTTTTCTTTTAAAAAGACTGAGGGATGTAATAGAAAAGGGGGCGCAGGGGCGAGCTGGGAAAAACCTCTTAGGAAGAGGGGCTCTTCTTGCAAGCCGAGTTATTTTGTAAGCCAAGATTGGAGAAATAAAGATGATTTTTTACTTGTGATTGTGAGATTCATTACGGTCGATTTCTTTCACTATGGTCTTCTTCTTTTTAGCTGTGTTAAATCTGTTTGGACTTCATTTATATGTTCCTTACCCGCAGTTGATATTGTCATTATCATATTGTTTATTTCTTCCTTATTCCGTCACGACTGTATTACAATTTCATTTCCCTCTAATTGATGTGCTTCGTTATACTTTAGTATGACCACTACTATAGCGAATGAATGTTGGTTTTCTGTGATTGTTTGTTGTCTTTCCTCTGCACCAGTTATCAGCGGGTGTAAGACCAGTCTACACTTCCGGAATTCTTCATATATTCTCTGCTACATCGGCCTTTCCTTTCATTTTTCTGCTACCACACCATGATTATCAAATCGCTGAAAAATAGACTTACTTTGCCTCACTTTCCGCAAGTTATTTGATCACTGCTATTATCTCCTTTCTTCGGTTTTCATTTGACTCCATGCCCAATGGACCATTTCCCTGGTTTATCCCCCGACCTCTAAGAATCCAAGACCATCATTTACCCATAAATTTGTCCACCTTTTCACGTTTACTGAAGATTATTTTGTGACATTGTTCGAGAGATCCCTCTCGGGTTGGGGGAGGGAAGCTTCCAATCCAAAGTGGTTCGAGATTGCCTCAGGATTGATTTTCTGCAACCCATTTCAGTTTCGAGTGTCAACATCGCCTTTACATCTTCACTATGCATCATGAGCAATATGCATTATGCCTGAAATAGATACCATTCAGAATACTATATTCCCTATAAATTATAGGGTCCTAACAGTTGTGATACTTATGTACATGTTCCATAGGAAAATAGGAGTAACTTGGATAAAAAAAAGGATAAAAAGTGTATCTTTATTGGCTATAAAGATGGTTTGAAAGGTTTTAAGCTTTGAAGCCTAGAAACTAAGAAGGTAGTGTATATTCAAGATGTGGTATTTATATAAATTAAAGATGTTGTCAAACAAGAAGTCCTACCAAGGGAGGAAGGACTAGAGAAAATAGAATTTGAATTGAAGGATAATTAATCAAACTCTACATAAGAAGAGGATTAAGAAGAATAAGAGCCTCATACTCTCATATCGAGGAGATAGATTCAATAAAGAAGGAAATCAGAAAAGTATACTCCAATTGATTTCCATTTAAATTTTTCTTTGTTTATTATTGATGATGGTCCTAGAACTGTTAGGGACTCAATGGATTCATAGGATGGAAAACTCTTGAAAAAGGCCATGGTTGAATAAATGGTAGCCTTGGACAAGAATGAGGCTTGGGATCTAGTGGAGTTTCCAACTGGAAGAAATCCCATGGGCAGCGAATGTATGTTTAAGAAGAAGTTGAATTCAGAAGGAAAAGTGGAGATATACAAATCTCGGTTAGTAACAAAAGGTTATTCCCAGGTAGACAGAATTGACCTTGGTGAAATTTTTTCTCTTGTTGCCAAGTTAACTTCTAATAGATTTATTTTATCTATTGGTGTTTCTTTTGATTTTGAAGTAAAATAGATGGATGTGAAGACGACATTCCTACATGGGGATATGGAAGAACAAATCAACATGATGCAAGCAAAAGGATTTGCACTGAAGGGAAAGAAAGAGATAGTATGCAAGTTGAAAAATTCCCTATATGGTTTAAAGAAATCACCAAGGATGTGATATCAAAATTTTGATACTTATATATTGGGACTTGGCTTCACAAGAAGCAAAGTCGATCACTATGTGTATTTCACATTAGTAGGTGAGCATCTTATTTATTTGGTCTTGTATGTGGATGATATGTTGTTGATAGGAAACAACAAATCAATTATCTAGGATCTGAAAATTAGTTGTCCTATAAATTTGACATGAAATATCTTGGTGCTACAAATTTTATTTTGGGCATGGAAATTAAAAGAAATCGGATAAATAGGAAACTCTAGTTGAACCAAAGAAAATATGTTGAGTCAATATTCTGGAGGTTTAATATGCAGGAATGTAAACCTATCAAGGTCCCTATTCTTGTAGGTGTAAATTTATTTGTAGATGAGTTTCTAAAGACCCAGGAAGAGGAAGAGGACACGTCCCATGTTCTGTATTTGTAATGACTCTATCCATCCAAAAAAAAAAAAAAAGTAATTTTATCGTCAAGAGTAATTTCCTGTAGTTATAATTAAAAATTTCTTATATAACCTTTATTTAAATGCTTTTTGCATCTGACTATCTATTGTTTTTTATCTTTATATTGTCATAGTATTACCATGAAAGGGTACTCATCCATGATGTTTGTGTTGGATGTCACCATCGCATGGGACATATTCTCTTCATAGGTATAAAAATGCTATTGTTCTCTTTATTGAAATAGTAACAACTTGCTATATTAAATTTAGATTATAATCGCCATACATTCACATAATAATTCTTGATCTGCAGGACTTGATCTTCACACATAGATGAAGATCTTACAATACCAAAAGGCTCTCTCTCTCTTAGCACTTCTCTCACCCATAATACAATATTCTCCCAATGAGAAATGATCAATAACAGGACTCAGCTACCGTACCCACCCGACCTAGGTCCTCTCGAACTCTATTTATACATTACAATCCCTCACCGATAGCCTTAGGTCGAAACCTAGGTGTCAAAAAACCTAATTACCAAAACCCTAGGTGTCTACAACCCTAGTTCAACTTAACCCATTCTTTTCGAGATTCGCCAACCTATCTTTCCTTCTTCATCTTGCGGTGCTCCAAGGAATCTAATGCTGGATTTTTCCACTTCTTGAGTCATCCTCGATCTATCTTCCTTGTTGATCTGTCATCCTCGATCTCCTCATCCAACGGCTTTATTTTCCGCACTTCACTCCATCTTTTATGTTCTTTTGCTCACTTCGACCTAGTGATAGTCACTGTGTCTCCCGTGAAGCTCGCTTTTTACCTTTGCTTCCTCATTCTTCGCTTCCTTCCATAACCAAGGGCCAACAGGCCCCCAACACTCACTTGTGACTCGTCCTGAGGCACTTGAGATCTGATCCTCTTGTTTTACTTCGAATTTCGACTGTGCAGTGCAGCCCTTGCTTTTTTCTTTATGTCTCCTTTCCATCCTTGTGCAGACTGTCTTTTTTGTGTCTGGTACCAAATTTCAACTACACCTGGTACCTGGACCCTTGTCTTCTTGATTCTACTGAGAGTTGTGAGGTGATTAGTTGTTATAGTACAACTTCAGCTGACTCCCATTCACCAAGCCTTCCTTCCAATCTCCTTTCAATGTCTTCAGCTGTGCAACTCCTCCTTCTGTAACATAGTCAATCTCATATGGTTCAAGCCAATGCATTTTGAACTTCCCAGGGTGTTTGATAAACTTATTTTCATATAGTAGGACTAAATCACCTTGCCTGAATATCTTCTTCTTGATGTGTCTATCATGATAGGCATTTTCTCGTTCCTTCTGAATTTTTTGATGGAAGCCTACAATGAATATGTCTTCTTCTAGTTTGACCAACTTTGATAGCCTCTCATGAATGGCGCCAGTATCATCCATGTCTGTAAATGCAACAATTCTTAAGCTTGGTACCAACTACTCCATTGGGACAACAACTTCAATACCATAAACCAACTTGAAAGGGGTCTGCATTGTTAATTTCTTACAAGTGGTTCTATAAGCCCAGAGTACTGTCGGTACTCTTAAATCCCAGTCATCCCTGTTCACACTACAAATATTTGTCAATGTTGTCTCCAAGATCTTGTTGAATGCTTCAACCGTTCTGTTTTCTTGTGGATGATAAGGTGTACTCTTCTGATGGCGGACTGAAAATTCTTTAGTCAGGGATTCAACTGTCTTATTGATGAAGTGTGTACCTTGATCACTCATAAGTACCTTAGGGCATCAAAACCTGGTTATTATGTCATCAAATATAAAATGTGTAGTTGTAGTTGCACTACAGTCCTTGACTTCTCTTGCTTTGGCCCATCTAGTCAGGTATTATGTCGCAATGATAATAGATCTTGCTCCTTTGCATTTTTCTGGTGGGTTTATAGGTCCCACAAAGTCAATGGACCATTTTTCAAATGCTTGTAGGGTCATCTACGGTGCTAATGGAATCTCGTGTGTGTCAAATCTCTATTGGCATTCATCTGTCCAACCAAACTGACAGACTTTCTTTAATAACTTCTCCATTGGTACATTAATCTGAGCATATCCTTTGATAAATTTCCTGTAATAGCCAGTATGTCCTAGCACAGTGCGCAGTTGTTTGACTGATGTAGGTGGTGGTAAATCAACTATAATTTCAATTTTTTATGGATCCACCAACAATCCTTGCTTAAATACAATATGACCTAATAATACTCCAAATGGTGAAAAAAATATGCACTTCTTCAAATTCAAAGAAATTTGACACTGCCTGCATTTATCTAGCATTAGCCTTAGACATTCAATATGATTTTTTAACAAAATAAAAACAGTCCAGTCTTCAAAGTATGCTTCTAAAAACTTATGCAAAAATTCTTTGAATTCTTCAACCACCACCCTGGAAAACATGGCTGGGGAATTCTTCAGTTCAAATGGCATTATTGTATATTGGTAGGATCCCCACTCTGTACCAAACATAGTCTTATGACGGTCCTCCTTGGCGATGCGGATCTAATGGTATCCATAAAACCCATTTGTAAAAGAATACACTTCCTGGCCTCCCACGTTATCCAGCACTTCATCTGTGAAAGGTGTAGGGAAAGGATCATGTAGACAAGCATCATTTAGCTTCCTGAGATCTACGAAAATATTGATCTCACCTGTCTTCTTATCTTGCACGAACATGGGGATAATCCATTCTGATTCTTCGACAGGTTCAATAATCCTTGCTTCCAGCATTCTGTCGAGCTCAATCTTCACTTTTTCCTTATATTTCAAGTTCAATTTGTAGGGTCTTTTCTTCACTGGCTTCACGTCTGGTTTCAAAGGTATTCTCATTTCTCCCACATGTCCTTTGATTCCCTTCATATCAGTGAACTTGGTTGGGAACAAGTCCTAATACTCATGCAATAATTTTTCGATTTTGTCAATGGTAGCAGCATCCTAGTAATATCCGACATTGGCAATCTTTGGTGTTTCCTCTGTCCCAATATTGACTTTCTTTATCTTTATCAGTTGTCCAATGAATGGCAGTTCAACTCCTGGTCCTTCCACATCTCTTTGACCTTCTGTTTCTGTGATATTCACCTTCCTCGGGTCATCGTCTTCGTCGGCATTAATGTTGTAGCAGGTCCACAGTTTCTGGAGGGGCACAGTCCATTCATCCTCTTCTTTCTCCAAAGGGAGGCCAGATGCCTCCTCAAATACTTTTTATCTCACCATCTGTAGTGCTTGATCTACAGAAGGAAATTCATTGTCAAACAAAAAAGTGGTTATAAAATTCTGGGTCATACCTTCCCATTATGAAGTGACAAGGCATAGCTCTGCTTGAAGGTACCAGTTAATAGGGGTGGTATCCAGCGTATTGACGAATCTATGTACCCATTGTTCTCTAGGAATGTCACTCCAGGCCTCTTTGCAGCTTCGTACATGGTCCTTTGGGCAGCTTCGACCTGTGTACCGTTCTTCGCAGCTTCCTTCTTGTGTTGAAAACCGTGTTGTCATCAAAGTTCGGCATTGTGTCCAGTCTATAATATTGCTTTTATGGTCCCCCACCATCTCCCTAGGGTGGCTTTCATGGCCTCATCCATTGCCAACATCCTTTGTTGTGTTGCTACACTTTTCTCAAATTCTGATAAGAAGTTCTCCAAGGGGTTCATCCCATCAAATGTGGGTATATTACTCACTATTGTGCCAATCCAGTGAACTTCTCTAGTTAGCCTAGCATATCTTCTTGTAGATACTTCATACATCTGGTTATGTCAGTTCTTCAGCAGTTCTTCTGAGTCGGATGAATATGTGTTGTCACTTCACCAACTCATATTTCCGTCATCTGTAGGGATGATATAATCTTGTGGTCTGGCTGTTAATTTGTAGATGTTTTCCAGTTAAAATGCATGGTCCTCTTCTCTGATGGGTTATGTGTATCGTGGACCCTCATCTAGATCTAAAGGTGCAACGACCCTAAGGCCAACTTTCTCAAATGTCATGTGTCTTTTCTTTAAATCAACTACAGTGGAATTGTCGAAGGCCCAATCAATTCCTAACAATGCAGGGTAAGGGCAGCTATCATCAACAATTTCAATTACCTCAAAATCTACAAAGGTTCCTACCCCATTGATGTCCACTGGGACATGCTCTAATCGTCCAAATGGGTTGACAGCTTGCTGATTAGCCATGCTAAGCCTGATAGGGGAATATATCAGCTTGGGTTTTCCCATCAGTTCCCAAGTCTGCTACGTCATGACATTGACTTCTGACCCTAAGTCGAGGACCACATAGTCTATCTCATACTCTCCTATCTGAGCATTCAAGTGTAATTATTTATTTGTCCTTCTCCTTTTTCCAATTTGGTGCACTGCTCTATTCAGTAAGGGGTCTATTTTTCCTAGTTCATACTGCTTGATTAAATCTTGTAATTCTTGGACAGCTCCTTTATCTTGAATCAACTTAACACAAGTGTGCAAGAATTCCATGAGTTTTCTTACCTCTTTCCCTTCTGTTGGTGATGCATATGGATCAAACGCCTGAGGCATGCCATACTCTTTGATTTTTCGTTGTCTCTTTGATGAAGATCCTTGATCTCCTTTGAACTCCTTTCTTGCCTCCTCGAATATTTGTCTTTCTTTCTTAGCATCGAACGTTGGGGTATTTTCTGTAACTTTCTTGACTCTGTGGTCGTTTTCAGTCTTTCCTTGGGCTGGTCTGTCTTCCCCTGTAGAAGCGCCTCCTCGAGTAATAACAGTGACTCTAGGGTCTTCTCTACGAGGCTCATCATATATCAGTTGTACTTGTGGGTTCTACTAGGGTCCTCGTCTTTCCTGATGTTTAGCCAGCAGCACATGGCATTCTTCTATGACATGCTCGAAGGAATTACAGTAACTACAGGTTGTGCAGGGATTCTGACAATCCCTTACTAAATGTCCTAGTTGCGCATAGTTGTAACAGATTATTTTTCCTTAGCCTTGGACCATACCTCCTCCTCCTCCTCCTCCTATGTAGCCACCGCGAGGAGTGAAATTTCCTCTCCCCGGAGAGTTGTACTGCAAAGTGTTTCCTTCTTGTTGTACTTCACCTTGAATCTCGTATATGTCTCTCGACCTTTCATGCATGAGATCATAAGCTCTACAATCCCAATCATCATGCCCCACTAATTTACAGAATGCACAATACAAGTGTGTGGGTGACTGGACATACTTCTGCATGTAGTAGCACTCACCTGGGCGATGCCTATTTCTGCATACATCACACCAGGGTAGGTTAAATTTCTTTAAGGGGCTCGGTGCCCCTGATGCCAAGTACTCATGAAATAAGGGACAGTGTTCCTTATCATGGCCTTCAAATCTACATCTTACACACCAGATATCTTCCCTTTTGTGTTTTCCCTTATCTTTCTTCATATCCTCGACCTATAAAGACAAACTAGTTAGTTGGCTCATGATCTAGATAATGCCTGAGCTAGATTCTCCCATCGGTGTTGATTCAAGCTTCATGGAAATATCCAAATATTCTTCCTGAGATGTAATCTTCTTCTTCATCAGAGGGATTCTTATGTGTGGTAACAACGTAGCGATGAGCCATTCTTTGTTATATTCGTCAAGGATCTGGAAATTTAATCGGCCTATCATGGTCTTGAATCTTTGGTCGAACTCCCAAACAGGATCTGCTACCTTTGGTTTAATCTCTTTTAGTTTTGTAATACATTGTGACTCTGACTTAGGTTTCTTAAACTCTGCCATCAATGCATTCTTGATCTCATTCAAGGGCTTAGGCTATGTCAGTCCTTGGATAAGTTTCATGTACCAGCTCAGTGTGCGGTCCCTTAACGTAGTGTTGAACTGGGTTCTCTTGATGGCTTCATCAGTGATACTTTTAATATTCTATACAGCCTCACATAGAAACCAATGTTGATCTGGATCTTCATATCCATCTCCTCTAAAGATAGGGAGTCTCATTTCATCTGCCATAAATATGACTAGGGTTCTTGTCTGAGTAGATGTTGGGCTACTAGTAACACTACTCTGAAGACTCTGGTGGTTCTGACTATTTTGACTGCTAGGTATTGTTGGGACAACAGGAGGATTAATGTTACTTACTTCAGTAGTTCGCGCAGTTCCTGAGGTTTCTGGCTCGCTTTGGCGCAGTTCTTCAGCTTCCCCTTCTTCTGTTTCTGGTGGGATTTGGATGCTCTTCGTCGGTTATATCTACCTCTTCTCTGCTATAGAAATCTTCATCTCTGTAGTTTTTCTTAAACAAATTCCCAAGGTGAACTCCTCAGAATACTTTCCCACTACGCGTATGTCCTGCTTTTGTGTCGTTGTTGATGTCTGAGATCTTGAAAATTATCCTTTTTAGGTCTGATCAATCTAATGTATCTTCAATATGTGGTTTTCATGCAAGAGCATCTTGATTCTTAGCTTCAGGAAGTGAAAAAAATTTCCTCTGGGTCCTTTGAAAAAGTATCTCTCGGCTTGGCTATATGATTATGTTCTGTCAACAACAAACTCGGTGATATACCCTCCGATGGTACTATCAAACCAATGATCTAATGCTCTGGATACAACGTTGTCGACTCTCTTGACCTTCTGGATCAATGCTGGTGTCCGAACCATAGGGGGTCTAGATCTGATTTCAAACTGTGTGTCAGCTAACCTAGCCAACCACTCGTGTAGCTCCTGATGGATTCCTCCAAAGAAGATCTCGTGAATGCCGGTGAATATGTATCTGTGTAGCCAATATTCAGTGCTTATTTTAGGGTTCTTGTTCTGGGCTTCAACCAAGTCCTTCTCTTGATCCTCTATCCACTTCTGAATCTCTGTCTTCGACGGGAACCACCTTGACATTCCCTTAAAAAGATTTATGTCCCGGCAACAGAACCATTTTTTGGCACAGGGGCAGACCCAGGGCTCAGCTCAAAGAGCACACCAACAAGCCCTAGCTACTGGACCTTTCAGAAGCACCTGCGAAGCATATGCAGTCTCACTCGAAGCAGCTATGAGGGGGTTGCAGGACAGAGATGTCTACAACCAGAGGAATATCAAGTGATTCTTATTACAACAACAACATAACATGCATCTATCATTCAATTATCTAGATCTATCCTTCACAGCTATAGATTTGATCTAATACAATAATGCAAATAACAATATAACAACATCAGAGCTCGAAGCATCAATCACACACACAACAACAGATGTACGTGGTTCACCCTCTCTCTAGGGATACATCCACAAAACTGTGCTTATGATATTTTAAGATAAATCTTACAGTTCTGATCTGTTCTCTTGACCAGCAGATCCTCTCTCTCCATCTCTCTTTCTCTCTCCCTTCCTGCGCACCTAGCTGCAGGACTTGATCTTCTCACCCAGTTGAAGATCTTACAATACCAGAAGGCTCTCTCTCTCAGCACTTCTCTCACCCATTATACAATATTCTCCCAATAAGCAATGATCAATAACGAGACTCAACTACCATACCCACCCGACCTAGGTCCTCTCGACCTCTATTTATACATTACAATCCCCCACTGATAGCCTTAGGTCGAAACCTAGGTGTCAAAAACCCTAATTACCAAAACCTTAGCTGTCTACAACCCTAGGTCAACTTGACCCATTCTTTCTGGGCTTTGCCAACCTGTCTTTCCTTCTTCATCTCATGATGCTCCAAGGCATCTAATGCTGGATTTTTCCACTTCCCAAGTCATCCTCGGTCCATCTTCCTTGCTGATATGTCATCCTCGATCTCCTCATCCAACGACTTGTTTTTCCGCACTTTGCTCCATCTTTTCTATTATTTTGCTCACTTCGACCCAGTGACAGTCACTATGTTTCCCGTGAAGCTCGCTTTTTACCTTTTCTTCCTCATTCTTTGCTTCCTTCCATAACCAAGGGCCAACACCAGATTTTATGATTATTTATTGGTATTGTCTTCGTCTAGGACGTCAAGGCCAATGGCATCATGGATTTTCTATTTTGATATTATAATGTTCCGTCTTGGATTGACATTCGAAATAATAATTCATTGTATTATCTTGAAACCAAAATCTTTATTTTAATTATAGTTTGTCTTTGCAAGATGGTTGAAATGATGTATGGTTATGAGTTTTGCATCTATCCTCAGGGTTTTAACTTAATTTAGGATAAAAGTATTATTATTTTTACTTGGTGTACCATATACTATTCAAGATACAGTATATTATATATATATATATATATATATATATATATATATATATATATATATATATATATATATATATATATACATACTTGAGCAAACTATTTTGAAATGAAACCCATACACATAATAGTTTAATAAATATAAATAAGTTTGTATTATATTTACTGTGTATAAATTGTATTCTTGTGTTTTTATCCAAGAATTCATTTGGGTTTTCCAAACTTCTTCTTTTAAACGATTAAACCTATTTTTAAAATAAAAGGTAACTAAGTATTATTTTCTTTCTCACTGCAATAATGATAAACTCTTACAGCTATAACAAACAATAGGCTCTTTTATGTTTTCTTGCATTTCGAATTATAGTAATTAAAAAAAATGTTATTTTCAAGGTAGAAACATTCCACTTCCATTTTAGTGTATAATAATGCTAATAGTTCAGTGACAAAAATAACACAGTATAAATACTTAGAAACTATAAATTTCATAAACATTCTCTATTGTAATAAACACTACAGATTTTACAATCATTTCTTACTGCAATGTAATATATCATAAACAGAACAGAAATAAATAAATTAAGAAACATATATGAGCCTGCTTCAATAGTTGGAAACAAACTGAGTAGAGAACCAATTCCTCCCAACCATAGACACGAAAATCCAATGTTATTTGTTCTTGTCACCCCCGAGCCTAAATTATTATTCCATAAGGACTGAAACTATATAACCTTATCCATATTTCTCAGAGTTCATTTCTTCTCAGAACCATCAAAATCCATTCACAAGTACTCAACATTGTCATTCATCATAACATACTTGTATATAATAGCTTACCTAGGTATTTTCAAGTTTCCCTCATCCCTAACCTTAGGGAATCTTCTTGGCCTACTTTTTTGCTAGCTTGTTCTCTCACATCCCACACCTTTGGGAGTAGGGTTCCACTTGTCCCATGGACAATAATTTACTCTGGTGGATTTTATGATTTTCACTCACCCATGGAATAATGATTTACTCTTTCTAATTGGATTCTCTTATCATTTTGTTTCTTGTTAATAAAATAAATTAAAAACAAACTTTACAAAAAATATCCATCATCAATGTTTATGATGATATAGTTCCACATACGTCTTTTCCAATACTTTCACAACATAAAATAGAAATAAATTAAATATTTAAATGTTTGTAAACTAAGGGACGTTACATCCTCTCCCCCTTGAATTGAACATCATCCTTGATGTTCCAATCTGAGCATACCATCTCTAGAACATAGATGGGTATGCCTTTCTCATGGCTTCATGCATCTCCCAAGTAGCCTCCTTGGGACTAAAGTGTCTCCATTGCACTTTAACCTGATCGATGGCTTGGTTCCGCAACACAATTTCCTTCCTATCGAGAATACATAGTGGTTCCACCAGAAACTTGCCTTTGGGTTCCACTTGAAACTCGCCTTTGGGTTACACCTGAATCACATTCCAGTTTACAACATGAGTTATACCATGTACATATTTTTTTAATAATGAAACATGAAATACATTGTGAAATTTTAAATTAGTTGGGAGTGCAAAGTGATAGGCCACTGGCCTTACTCTATTGAGCACTTGAAATGGTCTACAAAACCTTGGTGCCAACTTGGTATTTTTTTCCCAACTTTAGTGCACTGCTCTTGGGTCTGAATTTAAGATAAACATGATCTCCGATATTAAATTTTGCATGTGTTCTTTTTAAATTTGCAAAGCTCTTTTGCCTGTCCTGTGAAATTTTCAAGTTTTGTTTTTCTTTTTGTACAATTGTTTCCATTTCTTTTAGTGTATATGGACCCAAGATAATCATGTCAACCGATTTGTCCCAGCTAACAGGTGTTCAGCACTTTCTTCCATACATTACCTCAAAGGGACTCATCTTTAAGGAGGCTTGATAACCATTATTGTATGAAAATTCAACCAAGTGAAGCTACTCTACCCACTTTGTCGGACAGTCCATCACATACATCCGCAGCATATCCTTTAAAATTTGGTTAGTCCTTTCAGTATGACCATCAATTTAAGGATGGTATGTAGTACTAAAGTTCAACTGAGTATCCAAACCACTAAACAAATTCTTCCAGAAATTTGAGGTGAATTTTGTATCTCTATATGAGATTATAGTCTTTGGTATACCATGCATCCTAAAGATTTATTTCATGAAAATTTCAGCAATATTTATCGCTTTATGAGTTGATTTCACTATAATGAAGTGTGCAGATTTAGTAAGTTTGTCCACCACTACCATAATATAGTCATTTTTTTCTTATTTTTACGCAATCCTGTCATAAAATCCATGTTTATTACTTCCAATTTCCACTCAAGAAAGGGTATTGTATGCAATAATCCAGCTAGGTGACGATGCTCATCTTTAACTTGCTAGAAAAAAAGAAACCTAGCAAGATATTCAACCACTTCAGTTTTCATAAAGGGTCAGAAATGTTTGTTTTTCAAAGTTGTTATAGTATTTGTGTAGCGTGGGTGACCTGAATAAGGTTTCTTATGTACTTTGGCCAATATTAAATTTTTCAAATCTGCATTGTTTGGAATGTAAATTATGTCTTTATATTGCACTAAACCATCTTGATTACATCTGAATTTTGATTCTTCTTCAATTGAATCATTACTCTGTAAATTTTTATAAACTTCATCTTTTTCTACTGCGATTTTATTTTTTGTTTTAAATCAATTTGCATATTACTGTTAAAAACTGCATTTATTTTTCTGCTGAGAGCTTCTACTATTTTATTATCTTTTCCCTTAATATTTTTATGTAATATCCCTAGGCTGAACCCAAATGTAAATGTAAATGAAAATGTACTTAAGTTGGTGAGTTGTTTTGATATCATTTTTGTATGCACCTTTCATGGCATAATGCGCACATGTACTGCACAGTGAAATGATGAAGTGTGCACATTCCAGGATACCATGCACAGCAACTTAAGTGTGCACGATTTTGAGGCCAGGGAGACTTTGTGTATATGTTGTGTTTTATAGGTTGGTGAGCCAGTTTTGTGCTTATTAGGATGGAGAGCCTAGATGTCAAAGGCCAATGTACCTATTTTTGTATATGTCTCAGCATTAATATAAAATACATCGTTGCGCATAGACCGACCATGAAAAAAGAGTATGGGGGACTAAACTCCACTAGTTAGGGAAAGGGTGGGGGATAAAAGTTAAGAAAAAGGGGCTAAGCCAGAGAGCTTAAGCCAAAAAGAAATATTATATTAATATTTCTTAAATCATAAAGTATGGATAATTATTTTATCCTAAGTTCTAAAGTTGGGGACAAGTGGGCCAAAGTAGCTCCCAATATGACAAATTTCAAGTTGGGGACATGCATACATATTGTTTGGACTTAGTTCATTTCTCATCATTATTTCCATTATTCCTTCCATCATCCAGTAAATCATCCATGAACATTGACACGCCCATTGAGCTATCTTTCGTACCTTCATGATTGTACCTGAACCTATATCCATAGCCATTACGTTTGTGTATCTGGTTAGCTTTGGAGCTAGACTGAAGAAGCGGGTTGTCAAGCCCATGGGATATTGAAGAGGCGACTTGTCAGGCCCGTGAGAAACCTCTCTAGGTGAGATAATTGTTGGGAATTGATTTCCTGAAGGTGCAAAAGTACAACTACAGGGCTCTAAGACTTCTTGTCCGACCTGTTGTTGAAGCCCGGAAAGGAAGTGGGGCAGCCGAAGGACTGTTGAGCAGAGAAGGGGCACACTTCTTGGGGTGGGACAGGCATGTGGGGAATGAGGGACTGTAGTCTATTAGTTTGAGTTGGCACCTGTGATGGAGTCTTTCCTGTTGTCTATGAACCATTTCCCTGGTTAGGAATCCCTTTACCCGGGTGGAGTTTAGTCCCAGCTCAGGAGTGACCCATTGCTGAGAGTGATGAGCAGTGTGGTATAAGGTTGGGAGGTTTTTGGAAGGTCTGCACGTAGTTGGTGATATTCTTACCAAGATAAGTGGCAACTATGTGATAAATATACATGCTGCATTATTATTTATGTGTTTATTTTTATGGGTTTATCCTATGCGTGGTTATAATTGTTTGTATGTTTATGGGTATTTCATGTATATGTTGATTTTATATCCTTACTTTTATTTCAGTATGAATTTGTTCTTTTACATAATGTGTTTCTTTGTTTATGTTTTATATATGAAGTTCTACAAAGGTTCTGTGTGTATATGTTTTAATTGCATGCAGTTCAAAAAATTTATGTGGCATAGCTAAGTTGGATGTTGGATATATTACAGTATGTTCTGCAGAGAGAATGAAAGTGTTCTCTCATGTAGCATGGCCGAGGACGTTACAATATGGTATCAGAGATTTAGTTTTCAACAATGAGCCTGGATGGGCCGAACAAGTTGATTTGAAGTGAAATTTCACAGAGGATTGATTTCGAAGTGACCAAATTTCAAGTCACAGAGCGTCCGTGGTAAATTTTAGAAACAACAACGCGGAATTGGGAAAAGCCCCAATTTTTGTTGTTAAATTCATAAGAAAGGAAGAAATTTGGACATGCAGCGAGATATTCTTGATTTAATATATGTTCCTGAAAATTCAGACCTGGAATTGGTCGAATTTGAAGTTATAGTGAAGCCATGACAGATGGAGCGAGATTAGTAATTAAAATTATCAATTCATGAATTGAGTTTGGGAAAAATTCATTCCAGAAATTTCAACCCACAACGATTTGTTGTTGCAGAGGTTGAATTGGTGTTAACGAGGTGAAATTGAACAAATTTCATAGTTGCAAAATGTCTATGGTAAAAATTGGGGAAAAAGTTAAGCAAAAGCCCCATATTTCTGCAGCAGAATTCACAAAAAATCAATGCGCATAAAAATGAATGTGCACAGGTGGGCGCACTAAAAATGCATGATCCGTAGTGAAAATCTTGTGTTATGTAAAATTGGGCACTGCATGGAAAAATATTGGCGTGCGGACGCGTGCGCTAAATTTGGTGTCGCGCGGAAAAATATTGGTGTTTTGGTGCGTGCTAAATTTTGGCGTCGCACGGAAAAATATTGGCATGATGGTCCGCGAGATAAATTTTGGTGTCACGTGGAAAAATATTGGTGTGCAGGTGTGCGCACTAAATTTTAGCGTCGCACAGAAAAATGTTGGTGTGCGGGTGCACGCACTAAATTTTGGCACCGCGCTGAAAAATGTTGGTGTGCGGGTGCGCATGCTAAATTCAACATTGTGTGGTGGGCATATGCATATTAAGGTGTGCGCCGTGTGAACACACATAATAATGGTGCGTGTGGTGTGCGCAGTATTGGCAGAGCGCAAAGAAACTTTGTTGGTGTGGGCGCAATGTGGGCATATGTTGTCACACGATAGTTTAGTTAATGGTGCGTGCAGAGTATTGGTGTGTGGTGAGGGCGTACTAAACTTGGGCATGGTGCAGCATGTAGAGTGAAATTTGTGTGGAATATCAGTACGCAATACAAAAATTGTGCGCAACGGATAATAGTGCAAGAACCAAAACTGGGCGCGGTGGATATTGGCACGCGATGCAAAAGTAGTGTGCGCAAGTTATTGGTGCAATAGAGAAGTGATGCACAGTGGTTATAGGTGCACGGAGCATGATTTATCTTGTGGTGTTGTTACGCATGGTAAATATGGGTGTACAGGTTGAAATTTGTGCGCGAGAAGTCGTTTGGATGGTGAAAAACTTGTGAATTTCCATGACATTTTATACTAATTGAACGTCATATTTTTGCAGCATGTTTTTTAGGCCCTTAAGAGAATTTTTAACAATGCAAAAACCATGTGAATAAAGTGTACAAATAAAAGAGCTTGGAAAGATTTGTCTAATGGTGTAAACCGTTCGTCAAACGGAGCTTTTATGAGAAAGTTACAGCACAAACAGTGGAGGGTAAATTTTAAGACCCAACTAATTTCAAAGAGCCATAACTCTCTGCTCCGGAATCAGATTGAGGCACAGGAGAAGTCAATGGAAATATATTTAACCATAGAAGACAGTCCCAGACCTCAATTAAATTTTTGGGCATGTTAAAGATGTTTAAAATGGAAAAGAAGGTACCTGTAGCATTCCAGACCAAAAACACGAATTGGCCTAGAACTTCAGCAGGTTGTAACTAAAAGCTCGGAACCCAGAAAAAGGTGAAACTTGGACAGAGTGTACAGAATTTGTATATGAAGAAACCCAGTTGGGATTCTATGAAAAATTTCAAAAATACATAATTACAGTACAGAGTTGTGCCAAGTTGAAAAATGAACAGAAAAAATAATGGGCAAATTTCAAATAACCATAACTTTCTGCTCAAGACTCGGAATTGAGCATGGGAGCAGGCGTTGGAAAGGTATCGGACAGTAAAATATAATATCCACCCAGAAAATTGATCTGGGAATTCAATTTTCTAGGAAATCATAAGAAATAATTCTGATATATTATTGAACCAGAATGGTTCATATTTTCATGAAATTGTTGAAACAATTAGCCTGACAAAGTTTGTTGGTTGCACATTTTGCAGAGTCGACAATTAGATCAAATCAGAATCGGCATAGATTCTAGAGTAATGGAAGAGGAACAGGGGACATATATCCAGGAATATGATATCAAAGGGATGGATGTCCATTTGGGAATTGAAGGAACAAACTCCAATGGACATGGAGAAGGAAGGGATGAAAACATGAATACGGTAGAGACCATTAGAAATTTGCAGAAGGATGTCCAAAGCCATAAATATGATAATGAAAATATTATGAGATCCAAGGACAAGTAGCATGAATTCAACATGAATTTATTGTAGAGCTTGAAAAAAATAGAAAATAAATTGGATAAGGAGAGTGGCTCAAGAAAATCAGGAAGTCGCAAGTCTGCCGATGAGAAAACAAGATCCAGAAGTGTTAGCGGACATCACCACCACTCCCCAAGGCATTTCAATAAGAGAGCACACAGCAACTCAAGTCCATCCCCTATTAGGAAGCATAAGAGTTCTGGGGTGGATGAACTACGAGGAGAAATGGACAAAATCAAACCTCCTACATTTGATGGTAAGCACAAGAAAGATGAGGATGCAGAAACATGGTTGTTGGGCATGAGAAAGTATTTTCAATTGCATAATTATTAATCTCATGCAGAAAGTATAATTTTCATCTATCAACTCAAGGGAAAGGCATCCATGTAGTGGGATCATCTTGTGCAAGTGCAGCACATTAAAGAGAAGAGTGTTACTTGGAGGGAATTCAAGAAGTATTTTGAAAATAAATACTTGACTAAAAGATACTATGACAAGAAAATGAAAGATTTCTTTGAACTCAAGCTTGGGAGTATGACCATAGATGAATATGAGAGAAGGTTTTTAGAACTGTTGAAGTATGTTTCTTTCATCAAGGATGAGATAGTTAAGATTCAGAGGTATTTGAGTGGATTTCCATCATTCATCAGTGACAAAATACAGTATGATGATCCCAAGACATTGGAGGAGACCATAAGGCGAGCTAAATGCCCATATGATCAGCAAAACTCAAGGCCAACTTTCCAAAAGGCTTGGGAAGATAACAATAAATTCAGTATGGATCAGAGGAAGAAGGGATCGAAGCCATCATTCTTCAAAAATAATCCTCATGGACAACCAACTTCTAGAGAACCCAGAACGATTGAGGCAAGGGGTCAAAGGATAAGGCAGCCACCTATTCAATGTTGGGGTTGTAAAGGAGATCATATGTTCAGAGATTTCCCTCACAGAGGTGAAAAAGTGAGGATTGTCCACAATGTATAGCAAGTTGAAACAATGGAGGACATGGGTAGAAATGTACCAAGGATCTATGCATCCCTGGACAATAAGCAAGCAGAGTATCAGTCACATATGATTGAAGTGGAAGGTATGATCAACAACCAAACCATTTCTATTTTAATTGATTCAGGAGCTATTCATAGTTATATAGACCCTAAGATGGTGGAAAGTTTGCATTTTCCAAGAAGCAAGCATGGAA
>WSFP011380218.1:0-29720 GCA_009831015.1 Picea engelmannii | reverse complement strand
GATTGGTTATGATATCTTCTCTTTTGATTTGGATGTCGATAAGGAGTTCTTGTAACATGATTTTCCCTTATTGTATTTGTAGCATTTTCTTGATTTTCTTTCGGAGCTTTCTTTTTCTTCATGCATTGATTTTTCCTTGTTAATTGATGAACCTCTATTAGGAAGTACACTTGGAAATTCCAATGTTTCTACTCGAACATCTTACGTCGTTTTGACTTCAATTGGATTTGTATTTGTTCATTTCTCTGCAACTTGAATTTGTACAGCTGATAAATTCTTTATTTCAAAGGGATGAGACATCGTTTCTTCATCAATCAGTGATTTCTTGCCGGTAAGTTGTTTTAACTTTTCTTGTTGTGACTTCTTCTCACCTTTTAACTTCTTAATCTATGCAATCAAGTTTTGAGTATGATTCTTGAGGTGAGAAATTTCTTCGTTTTTATCTATGATAATTTTATCAATTTCTTTTTGCATATTTTGCAACGATTTTTTATTTTCTTGAAGTATTACTTTTGAGATATCTTTAAATTCTTCTAGTGTTACTAAATCTAGCTCTGACGCAGTGTCTTGTAATGTTATATTTTTCTTCTTATATGAGAATGTCAAAAATGTCTTCTTCGCGTTTAAGATGAAAGACCCTAGTGTTTCCATCTAAGGTTAACCCAAAGTATGTCACCCTCATCACTCAATAAAGATTCGACAATGAATTGTGATACAATGGTATAATCCCCAATATTAGTTGTAAATCGGTTCTGTCAAATAGTTTCTCATTCCAGGAGTCTAGTTTTTCAATTATATTGGACTCAAGAATCGCTAACAAGTTAGCAAATTCAGTACTATTATAATTATTACATCTAGTGGGTGCAATAGAAATAGTGATATCTCTCCCTCCAAGTGTCCCTTTGACTCTAAGTAGCACCGCAGCAAGTTCCTTGAAGTTTTTGGGAATCTTCATTTCTCATTACTAGACTCCATTTTACTTTTGTCAAAATCCTGCAATAAATGATACTTTGAATATGAATCTTATATACCCCTTCTTTACTAATTGATTGGATGCACAAGGTGTGAAAGTCCCTCTTATTCGATAATAAATGGTACACTTCTCTTACTTTTACTTTGTATAATTAATATATATATATATAACTTTCGATTCCCTTTATACCACCCTTTGGATGTTCTTAGAATTACTTCGTCCTCTTCTTCTTAGTATAAACTTCTTCTTCATGGTATAAAATATAAAGGGAAACTCGTCTGATGTACATCGAAGGAGTTTTGATCAACTTTGCCGAAAATCCAAAAGACACAATCTTGAAAAATTCTAAGTGCTTCATATTTGAAGGATGTGAAATCTTAGGAAAGGTGAGACTTGAGGAACAATTTTTTTATAGCAAGATGAATAAACCGGAAGAGGTTTTTCAAAGTCAAAACAAATACAAGGGGCCCCATTTTCTTAAGAGGATTATGGATATAGGTTTCAAAAAAATGGAGGGTTGTAGTGCCTGACACAACGAATGGCTACACACTGGGAGAAGCCTTGAATCTCTATAAAATGGTATCCACAGACATATTTCAAGGGGAAAATGTGTTACCATGCACATCCCAAGAGAGAAAGAATAGGTCCCATAGCTTAGATTTCAACGAGATAAAGTTTGGAGAACATAAAGAGGAAATTAGGACCATACCTCAAACCAAATTATATTTTACCGATTTCTTATTTGTATCATAAATGACATAAGGGGAGGCACAAGGATTATTACAGGTAACAAAACATCAGGAATTTTGAAAATGCAACTTATGGTTCATTTCTCTAGTGTTTCTCCACCATCGGTGAACGTCCATAGCCCTGAAGGAGTCACCCTGGTGTCACAAGCCTTGCTCCGCTGCTAGCGAGCATCAATAGCCCCGGCAGAGATACTTTCATGTCCCATGTGATATGGAATTCCTTTCCCCAAGGCTTTACCCTTTTATAAAAGTTGATTCTCTTATGTTTAGAGAGAGGTGGTTGGGGGAGTTCCAGTTCTCCTTTAAAGTCACTAGAGATGACACATGTGATAGTGAGATTTGTTAACTTGATTATAGATGAGAGATTTCTCTGAGTAACGGTCTCTGGAATACTACAGACGTCTCTCCCAAATCATTTCCTTTTAGTCCACACGATACAAAGATGTGGTCTTAGATAAATTCCTTGCTTCCTTGCAATGTTCTTGTATTCTAATGAGTTGTGTTCCTCTACTAGATGTAACTTGGGGTAGTGCATGAAAAAACTATGTGATTAAGATGGGATGTGTCTGGAAGCTAGGTCACAAAGTTATTAGGCTATTGACACCAAATGTGTTATGATCTAGAAGCATAATTGGGACTAAGTTACCAAAGATTTGAGAAACTCAAGGGGGCAGTTTTTTAAAGAAGGAAACAAAAGATCTGAACATTGAAGAAGGTAGAAAATGTTGAAATAAATAAATAAATAAAAAGTAGAAGATGAGGGGGAATAAAAAGTGAAAATCAGAATTTTATTTATGTACAAAGGAGGAGCGCCATAATGGCTAGTTGATGTAGTGCTTAAGAATCTGGCCATTAACAAGGAGGAGGTCAACTTCCCCTTGAATATTTTCTAACCGGTAAGTACCTTGGCCAATCTTCTCCTTGATAACATAGGGCCCAAGCCATAATTGTTGGAATTTTGAATGCTTCCCTTTATCTTCATGTAGCTTGTCCCATTTGAGGAATAAATCCCCGACTTGGAATTCTTTCTCAACAGTAGATTTCTTATCAAACTGGCATTTAACGGTCTATAGATGAGTCTCAAACTTGACTTTAGCTTTGGCACAATTTTCTTCTAAGTTCAACAACGTATTTATACGTCGTTGAATGATGAGACTTTCTCTTCCTCGATTCTATTGAGTGAGTTGTAGGGAAGGAAGGTAGATATTCAATGGTAAAATAACTTCTTTCCCATAGACAAGGAAATATGGGGTAGTCCCTATAGAGGCCTTAGGAGTGACATGATCATCCCATAGGGCGTTTGATAGAGCGGTGTGCCAATTTATCCAGTGATCAACTACGGTTCGTTTGAGGATCCAGATTAGGTTCTTGTTTGTAGATTCAACTAGGTCATTACCCTGAGGATAATAGTTGGTTAAGTATTTCAAAATAATTCCTTTCTCCAAGGCAACTCGGATAACTTCAAAGATGAAAAATAATTTGTGTTATCAAACACTAGAGAGTTAGGAACTCCAAACCTCGTGATAATGTCTTGTTCAAGAAAATTAATCACTACATATTCATTCACTTTAATCAACAGTATTGCTTCAATCCAATGTGTAAAATAATCGATATCATTTATGATATACCTGTGTTGCTTGGACAAATGGGGATTAATCTCACCAATGATTTCCAACCCCCACTATTCGAATGGTTCTTCAACAACAACGGGCTAGAGCGAGATAGAAACTTTATACTCTCTTCCTGCAGCCTTTTGGCATGCTTCACAGGTTCGTGAATATGCATGGGAATATTTGAACAACGCGGGCCAGTAGTATCCAAATCTTAATACCTTATGAGTTGTTGCGTCTCCTAAAAAATGGCCTCATGTCGGTCCATCATACATGTCCTTAAGGACTTTATCAGCGTCTTGTTTTTCTAGGCATCAGATTAGCTCTCCATCATAGTTCTTTTGAAACAAAATTCCATGTACCAACTGATATTGGAGATATTTCAATCTAAGTGCTCATTTTTGCTTGGCATTGAGGTGATCTAAAGTTGTACCGTGTTGAAGGTAATACTTGAGATCATTGTAATATGACCCTTCGACAACTGGGATGTAAGGGACTTGTTGTGTGTCCATCATTTGTTCTTCTTGCCATCCGTCCTCTTCTTGATCTTCATCATTGGTATCATGTGTCACTAGTTTACAAAGGCCTTGACCTTTAACAATGTTGGTTGGTTTAAACTCCAGGTCATATTCTTGTAAGGTCATCATCCAATTACCTCGTCTCTCTCCTATCTCTCTTTGGATGAAAAGAGATCCGACCTCTGGGTGAGGGATGATAACTTTCATGTGATTCTTCATAATGTAAGGTCTGAATTGTTTGATTGCTTTATGGACAACAAAAGCTTGCTTATCCACCGATGGATAGTTCAGGTCAACACATTGTAGTTCAGTGCTCATGAATGCAAAGAGATATTATTTTCCTTTCTCATCCTTTTGTGTGAGCACTACTACAAGGGAATGATCAGACACAAAGGTGTATGGTAAGAAATCCTTGGTGAAATATGGAATTCGCATATATGGGGCAGCAACCATGGTGGCTTTGATATTCTCGAATGCTTCCTTCTCCACAGGTGTCCATTTAAACTAAACATCTTTCTCAATCATTCCTTGAATTGGTTTAGCAATTTCGACAAAGTCTGTAACAAATATCCTCACGAAATTGATTTTGGAAAAAAATGATTGCATTGATTTCTTACTATGCAGTGGAGGGATTTGCATAATGGCTCTTGTCCTTTGTAGTAATCCTTGTGAAACAACAAACACGGTCTTTTTTGGATTCAATGAGATCCCATATTTTCTACATCGTTCAAATATTTGTTTCAGATGTCTTGGGTGATCTTCCCTCTTCTTTGAATAAACAATGACATCGTCGAGATAAACCACCACACTTTGACCAATTAACCCTTTGAAAGATATATTCATTTCCCTTTGAAATGTATGCACCTGTGTTAATTAAAACAAAGGGCATTATTCTCTATGTGTACACCCCCCACTTGGTCCTAAATGTGGTTTTTGATCAGTTAGTTTCTACCATGAGAACCTGGTTTTGTCCTGAAAACCCATCTCGTAACGAAAACAACTAGGAGTAGGAGTCAAGTTGCAATATCTGCTCTATAGGGGGGACATGATAGTTGTCTTTGTTGGAAGCTCAATTTAGGTTCTGAAAATCTATACATATTCTGATTTCTTCCAACTTCTTCCTAACGGGCACCATGTTAGATACCCAAGTTGAATGTCGAACTTTGAAAATAATTTGGGCATCTAGCAGTTTCTTCAATTCCTTCTGGATAACTAATTTGAGAGTTGGGTGTATCTTTTTTATCTTTTGTTGGATGGGCTTGACACCATCTTTAATGGGAATCACATGTTGGATTATTCGGGTGCCATAAGTCTTCAGATCATCATAAGTCCAAGCATAAACATTTCGATATCTCTTAAACAACTCTGTGAATGTGTGTTTTCCTACCTATGAACAACAAGTTCCCAGGTTGACATGCTAGGGTTGTTTAGATGTTCCTAGATTGACCAGAAAGTGCATCATGGTTGAACTGTTGGTTTTTGGGTGCACACCTTCTAAACTTAGATTGCAGATCGAATAGTTTCTCAAGAGTTAGAACATTCTTCGGGACAAAGCATCCCGATAAGTCTGTAGTTCTTGTTGATGGGATTCATCATCAATCACTACATCTTGGAAAGTATTGGAATTAGTGAGAAAGTTAATAATTTGAATATCGTTATTGAATACTCGCCAGTTTGTGATGTTGTTTAGTATTGAGGACCTGAAAATCATTTCAACCGAAAAACCATCATAAGGAGGTATGAACCTAGATGTTGCATTGGCCAATATATATGCATATTTATTTTGATTATGAGGTATAGAAGTGATTTGAATGCGTCGAAAGAGTAGAGAAGATTCCATACCTCTTGTTGATATGCTTTGAGATGCAGTGACAGGCAATGAATGGTATTTCTTACCTGTCGAATGATTATTTATGAATCAACAAACACTTTAAGGTACTTCACCTTGAGATCAATGGCCTTTTTCAGACCTTGGACTAAGGCTTTGTATTCTGCAGTGTTATTGGTGCATTCAAATTCTCAGCGGCATGATATGAGTGTCTTGCGTTGTTCAGGATCAATCAAGACACATCTCTCTCTTTCTCCTTCTTGTGTCTTATAGCCATCAAAGAACATGAACCACATGTCATAAATTTTTGTTTTGTCAATTGAGCTAAAACCTAAGTTAGTTAATATATTATGAGTGTTATTATGTGATCGTGGAAGGGGTTCATATTACAAATCTAGTTGTACTTTAGATGTTTGCGCTTCATAACATCCATGGTCAGTCTCAAAGAAATAATTGCCCAAAATGGAATGTGAAAAACTGATGGGTTTGTTGCTACCTTCCAATTATGTTACCGTGTGTTTCAAGTGAGCTTCGTTGTTTACCCGAAATTGATTTTTTTTACCTTTATAAGGAAGCCACAGGTGGAACCAATCAGTGTAAAAGTAACCTTGGAGTTTGGTCGACCAATCCCTGCTCAATAGAAAACCATAACATTATGGTATGTCAACAAGAATGATATATATAGTTTGATGCACTCTAGGATCATATGAAATCCTAATTAAGACATCTTTGAGTTCTCCCTTTACTTTAACACCTGTTATATCCAACTATATGATCCTTGCTTTAGTCATTTGTGGGACAACATTTATTCTTTGCTAGACTAAAAAAGGCATAATGTTAGAGGACGCACCTGAATCTACCAGACAATTATGCACATTGAAATTGAAAATTTCATAAGTAAGTAGAAAAGGTGGAACCTATGAGTTCGAGTATGCGCCTGTGCTTGTTGTGTTTGTGGTTGTCATGATTTCTACCTTGTTTACTTCATGTAATTGGTCATTCAGAAGGATGTTGTCAATAGTAGCAACGATCTTTTTTGAACATTTTTAGGGTTGAAAGCATCACATGGTAGGTCACGTTGTTGTGCTAATGAGTAGATATCAAACATGGATATGTTGGCTTTTGTTTTCTTCATGTCTCCTATTACATTATAGTCTAGGGCATGTGTGTTTGGGTTTCTCATTATTTGTCTTGATTTTGTATCACATGTTTTGTTGTTGTTTACTGCTACATTAAGTTTGGTGTTATTCCCAACTAATTTATATGTACTCGGTTTGTCTGTGTTGGCTAGAACATATTTTCCTGATTTGCCAATGGTTTTCCCCTGGGTTGGGTCATTTGGTTTTTAGGTATAGGGGGGAGGAGTAATATTTTTGAGAGGGATCTTGTCATCTTTGGACAAAGGGCTGTTATGAGCTGGACCTTTGCTATGTAAATTGTAATTCCTTTGAGAAGTAGCCTTGGTTACTGGTGCATCTTCCACAAAGATGTCTTTTATCTGCTCATCATCTGAGTCTGGACACCAGTCCCAAAAAGGCATAGTGGACTCTGGAGGAACCTCTTCAGTGGTATCGGTTTCAGCTTATACAAGGTGTTCATCGTTTAAACTTTGATGATCCAACAACAACTAGTTGATCACTAGGATCATGGAGTTAACTCATTGAGGGCAAGTTCATTCCGAGTGATTTTGTTGGTGATAAAAGCATAAATTATCATTGTTGAAGTTGTCTAAGTTTAAGGCCATCTGAGAGGGTGAGAGGGTTCAAGTGGTCTTGGTGGATTTTCTTATCTCTTAAAGAACATGAAAAATGTTTGAGGCTTTGATGATCCTTAACCAACATTCTTCTTGAGATCGAAAACTTCGTCAATAAATTTTTAACTAATTCCACCACATTGTCAATATATTTTGGCTCCTTTTCGAGTGGCTTTGCTAGCAGCAAAGGTTTCTTTCCTGTTGATTTGTTTTCCTTAGGATGTGAGTGATTATCACAAGAATATAAATCCCTTTCCATCGTTTCAGCTTCATCGAAATTAAGGTCCAAAGTGTTCTTATTATCCCATTTGATAAACATACCTATAGAAGGGATAAGCGTTGTGGTATAATATTCAATGTCTAAGGACTGAGCAGGGGATGTATCATTAGTGAACTTAGTTAAGACATTGAGAAATATCTGGTTGAAATCTTTTACTTTTTTCTCTTTTATCCATCTTAATGGCTCCTAACTCCTTATACAAAGATGTAGTTGTTTTCATTTCCCTGAATGTTCTGATAACAACCCTCTCAAGATCGTCCCATTTGGTTATAGAACTGGGTGGTAGACTGAAACACCATGCATATGCTCTACCCGAGAAGGTGTAAGGAAATAGTCTACAGACCACGTCTTCATGTTGGACATTCAGCAAGTGAGTAGCTAGAAAGACGTTGTTTAAATGGTCTTCTGGCGACCTCGAATTGTCTGGATTGAATTTGGAAAGGATCTTGTCTGATTTCCTAGGCATTTCATGTAAGGGTCCGATTAAATTTAAGGCACCTTGGGACATCCATCGCGGGATCACTATCCTTTGTTCCCTACGTTCACCCATGAGTTGTTCCAAATTGATTTTTGGGTTTTCACTTTCAAGGTTATCCTTGGGTTCGACAAGGGTATGTGCGACTTGACTCAAGGGTATCAGGACTTCTTATAAAGTAGTTTCAATAAGGTCGTCTATGGAGTCAAAGTAGATATCGGGATGTGTATTAGGACTTTGTACACAGTTTTCTTTCCTTCTTGGAAACTCAAAGGTTGTTGGAAACTTACCAAGTAGCTTTGTGTAAGCACGTGTGATATGACGAATTTTAGAGAACTCTTCTTGTGGTACTCGGAACCAAGTCTTTGAATGTGTTTGAGGACTACTCGAGGCACTTTCAAAATTGGGATTCGAGTCTTCATAGGTAATTTCTTGTTTAGAATCAATAGGAGGGATCAGGGTTATTTTCTAAATATTGATTTCGATCGCACAACTCATTTATGTAAGCCGTAAAAATGGCCCTCTTCTAGCGCCAGTTCGGTTGACAAGACATAATTCGCTCGAAAATAGTAAAGGGTACTCCCCGGTACATGGTCCTAACTAGACTATGCACCATTTGCTTTAGGAGACTCATCCGAAATTCGGCATGGCTGCCATTGTTATTTTTTGGGTGTTACCGGTTGCGGTCTGGTCTACTGATGAAGATGGATGATAAATGGGTATCCAATGAAAATATGTAGATGAAGACTATGTTTTGAAACCAAACTAATTTATTACTAACCTATCCTACCCTATCCTAGCTAGGACCATTCTAAAATAATTAGATGACCTGTAAATGAAACCAAACTCTGCATAAATCCTCACATGTGTAGTTGAAATGAAGATTCAAGGTTAGAAATATGTGCATACATACATATAACTAGAACAATCTAGATTATAATTTTGCATACGTTAACAACTCAACAATTTTCAGGATGTAAAGATATATGAAAGAATAATCAAAACTATAGAATAACATAGAGTGCAAAAGATCAATTTATAGGCAAACAAGCATTCTTGCAATCCATGTGAACATCATAGATCTCACTTGAAATAGTTCATAGCAAAGACAACCACACACATAAATTCTTCCTTCTTACCAAAAACTACCCTTGAGGGCTTCTCAATATTTCTTCACAGAGTATAAGTCCTTGAATTAGTTCTTGAGTCTATACAGTGCTTCAATATCCCTTACAAAATGGGCATCTTCCCTCTTTTATACAATAATTTGTAAGTGATGAGCGACTCTTTGTATTTTGTTACAAAATTGTTTAGTTTCCTTTTTCCTAGTGACAAGTGTAAAATAAGGACAAAATTGAAGTTGGTTGAGAAAAAGACAAAATAAGAGATAGGTAATAACAATTTTTTATTGCCATTTTGTCTTTTTTCAAGAAATTTTATCCCTGAGGTATGTTTTTCACACCTCTAGTTGATCTTACAAAGATCTGATTCTATGGTAAGCTATCCCTTCTAGTGTTGCATTATGCATAACTATGCTATCTTTGAGGGTCCTCATATCTTTTAACAGTGTTGTCATGAATGCTTGTATCATGGTATGTACTTTTGTAGGTTGTAGGAGATGTTGCTTTATCAGATATGTAGTAAGTGTGGTGGTTATTTCAATGATTGGTCTTCTATGATTTGTGTTATCTTGTACCTTGTCCACCAGTTCTTGCATGGCCATATTTTTACCAAGCTCATATAATTGAGGCAGTCGACAACTTTTAATCAACTCCTACGCAACCTTGTGTAATTTTGAGCATACTGTCAATGATTTAGCGACTACTTTATCTACTCTTTTCCTATCTTGTTGACATCTATCTAGTGAATACAGTTATGTCTTCCTTTCTGAGGCTGATGGTCGATATAGCTCAGCTGGTGCATCAAGATTCTGTACAATCCACTTGTCAATATCACTGATGCCTTCTCGAATCGTGTTGAATTGAGTGAGTTTTGTTTGTACTTACCTAATATTCTCTATGATTGTGGCAACTTCTTGTTGGAAGAGGTGTAACTGAGCAAACATATCTATGATTGCCTCTTCCAGTTCTCTCCCAACTTTCTCAACACTGGCTTTGAAATTATTGATGTTACTTTCATCCACCTTCATTTGTTGAATCCTCTCTTCCAATTCCCTAATCCTTTCTTCCTTTTCTTAGTTCTATTGGCACAACCTCTTAACATTGTCTTCATGAGCACTCATGAATGTGGTTTCATCTGTAGTAATAGCTATGGCATTTTCCCTAATATCTCATGTTATGGGAACTTATGTAAGGACCGAGATTGGCATACCTTGAGTTGTTGTAACCTTCTTTATTTGTTCTTGCACGATCTTCTCAGACTTGTTGTCATTAGTGAAGCTTCTCAAGTTCGGGACCTCACTTGGATGAAATGGAGCCCAAAACCCTAGTCCTATATTGTTGAATGGTGCCTCTCTGATGGTGTCTATTGTTGACACTTATGGGATATCGATATCCATTGATTGAGTGTCATCATTTCTTATCTCTGCCTCTTTCTTCTACCTCTCTTATTCAACTATCTTATCAGTTTCCTCCTTGGATACCTTTTATGTGGCATGTCTTGCTTCTGTTGCTTCCTTTTTTGTTGCCTCTTTCTGTTTGATCTCCTTTTGTGCTATTTTTTTGCATCTACCTCAACCTTGGCTTTCTCTACTTCAAGCTTTCACTTTTTCTTGGCAGCGTCATTCTTTTTCTTGTGAACCTTTTCTTTGCCTCTTCTTTTCTTATCCATTGGTTTTTCTTCTTCTCCTTTTGTCGATCCCGAGTGTACAAAGGCTGAGGTGGGGGATGATCTTCTTGATGCTCCTTCTACTACATTTTTCTGGGCTTCTTCTTTTTCTCTTTTTTCGTTTGAAATCCTCCCTATAGACTAACCTCGTCTTTGAAATATAACATCATTGTAGGTTCATGCATTTTGATGCACTTCTTCTTCATCCCAAATCTCTGTCGTGTACTCCAAAGGCCCTTTATTGAAATGGTCTTTTACGACTCCTTTAGGGTCATGTATTATAAATATTTCCTCTCCAAAATTATATGAGAGCAAGATATTTACATCATCATGTGCTTGCTTGGTGTTGGAGAATGAGTAGATCCCAATATATAGTGGAAGTGGCGGCCATATTGCTTTCTTTCCCCGGTAGAGAATTCCTCTTACTCCATATATTATTGCCTGATATGCTACTTCCTAGAGTACTAGTTTATCTGGTACAAATAGGGGGTGAAGTGTAATGTTCCTGACTTGGCTAGTCTAGGAAACGCTACTAATGTGTGTGTAGGATTAATCGCTTACAACATATAAATGATCATACAAATAACAAATGCGACAAAGGACTGCAAAGTTTATATTATGATATCTCTGCGGAGTACAAAGGTCAAATGCGTCTAAATAAAATGAATCGCTCAGCTAGATAAAAATACAAAAGCATCTTAGCTAGAATAAAATAATCAAACTAAATGATAATACCCGATAATATATGAGCACTGCTAGAACAATGGATGAGCTGGAACTATGGCAGCTCGTACGGTAACTGTTGGAAGTCTGGAAAGTTCGCCTTGGCGGCTATACCTCTCGGAATGGCCTGGAAACTATCCCAAATGGTGCGTCGTACTCTAGTTCTTAGTCCTGGTAACTGTCGGACCCCTCTGCTAATGGGTTTGGACCCAAGATGGATCCCCCTGGGGGAATGCGCCCCTCTCTCACTGGAAAAAATGTGCCCTGGTAATTCCATCGTCAGAATCGCCTGATATGTGTCTCAAAATGACCGCCTTGGTCTACTGAGAAATGGGTCGGAAGGGTTTCCCTGAATATGGCCTGATGCTCACTCGAGAACCCTGAATGTATCCACCAAAAGTCCCACACTTCCAAGTCTGGAAAATGCACCCCAAATGATTCCTCCGTTGGAATATGGTGAAGAATCAAGAAAAATATGCGCCTTGCCTTCCTCTCAACTCGGTTGGAGGGGAACCTCTGAACTCTCCCTGGATGGGACAAATTGATTCCCTGAACCTCCTAAGGAGTTGCGCCCACACCCTGGATAAGTGCGCCCTTGCTGCTGGCCCCTGCGTAACTATTGTTGAAGAATGATGGAAGACCTGTGTGATCTCCCCAGTGACTAGGGTGTGTCTCTCAACACCGAAATCAGCCAACTGGTGTCTTCCTCCTAGAATCCATTGAACTATCTCTCATGAGGTGCGCCTCTCTCCTCAATGACAAGTCATAATCTACATAATGATGAATTAGGTCACTGACTCCTCTTATAGCTTTCCAAAACCCTAATTCACTGTTGAAACCCTAATTCACTGCTGAAACCCTAATTCACTATTGACTTCTAATTTTAGCTCATTTGTTCTATTTTTAACTCATAATGACTTAAAAGCAATTTTAACCATTTTTAGTTCAATGTCACTTTCTAAACATAACACCTTTGACTGGACTGACCTCTAGTAACCTTGTTTACCCCTTTTTTGTCCCTAGCTATAGTCTAGTGAGACGGTTTACACCATTAAGCCTCCTCTCTGGAACTCCTATTTGGAAAGGGACATTACAATCCTCCCTTCCCGAAATTGCTTGTCCTCAAGAAATACTAGTCCAGGGTGCTACAACACTTGCTCTCTCTCCCAAGTAGCATCATCTACTGGAATCCCTCTCCATCTAATCAAACACTCTTTGATGACCCTGCTCCTCAGTTTCCACTACCGAAACTCCAAAACCTCCTCTGGAACCAACTCCAACTGTCCCTCCTCATCCAATGGGGGAAGCTCCTTTGATGTGCTAATGAATTGTCCCACTGCCTTTTTGAGGCAAGATACATGGAACACGTTATGAAACTTTCTCCCCTCTGGAAGCTCTAACTCATAAGAAACCTCGCCTACTCGGCGCATGATCCTGTAAGGGCCATAAAATCTGGGATTGAGATTCTCGGCCCCACTCTTCTTCAAAGATGACTATCTAGAAGGTTGGAGTCTCAAGAAAACCAAATCCCCAACCTCAAAGTTGTGCTCTATCCTGTGCCTGTCCGCACTCATCTTCTGTTGGTTCTGTGTTGTCTGTAGGTTCTCTTTCAACAACTTGAGAATCTCCTGACTCTCTATGATCCAATCCTTGGCCTTGGGAGCTCTGCTCTCCTCGAAAACTAAGTCTACCAAAGTGGGAGCATCATATTCGTACAATGCTCGGAAGGGTTTCATACCAATGGACATGTGGAAAGTGGTGTTGTAGAAATCCTCTCCTAGATGTAGCCACTTTACCCATGTTCTCTGTTGTCCACCTACATAGTTCCTCAAATATCCTTCAACCCACTTGTTGGCAATCTCAGTCTGCCCATCTGTTTGAGGGTGATAGTTGGTGCTGGGTGCCAGCTCTGTCCCCACCAACTGAAACAACTCTCTCCAGAATGTCCCCATGAACCGACTTTCCCTGTCACTGATGATGTTCCTCGGAAACCCATGAAGTCTGAAGACCTCCCTAAAGAATAGCTTGGCTACCTTAATTGTGTTGTACTATGTCAGTATGGCATAGAAGTGAGAAAACTTGGTCAATATGTTGACCAATACATAGATACAGTCCTTACCCTAGACCTTAGGTATGCCTGTGATGAAGTCCATCGATATACTCTCCCATTTCTGCTCTGGAATGGGGAGTGGTTGAAGTAGCCCTGCTGGAAGAGCATGCTCTGACTTGTTCTGTTGGCAAGTCACACACTCATTGACGTGTCTCATAATGTCCTGTTTGAGGCCCTTCCATGAGAACCTCTCCCTGATCTGTCTGTAGGTTTTGAAAAACCCTTGATGGCCTGCTAGTGGTGAATCATGAATTGTTGTGAGGATATTCTTCTTGAGCCTCGAATCTAGCTCCAAGTAGACTCTATCCTTGTAGAATATGACATCGTCAATGACCCGATACCTGTCATATTGTATCTTTCCATCCATCATCTCACAAGCAAACTTGTTCTTGAAATATTCCACTAACAAGTGGGATTTCCAATCTGTTGAAATCTCCATCAAAGAATAGGCGGCAGGTCTCCTCGATAGTGCATCAACCACAATGTTCTTCTTCCCCTTGACATACTCTATGTTGAAGTTGAATGCCTGTACCTTCGTCACCCATTTTTGTTGGTGCTGACTGAGGTCCTTCTGCTCAAGGACATACTTCAAGTTGTTGTGACCTGTCTTGACCACGAATTTGCTGCCCACCAAATATTGTCTGAATTTGGTCAAGGCATGCATGATTGCCAACATCTCCTTGTCATAAATGGAGTACAACCTCTCGGGTTGACTGAGCTTCCTTCTCACGAATATAATGGGGTGTCCTCCCTGTATAAAAATTGCCCCGATACCCTCACCCGATGCGTCACACTCTAGTACAAATGGCATGGTGAAGTCTGGTAATGCCAACACTGGACAGGTGCTCATGACTTCCTTCATGTGATCAAAGTTTTTTTGTGATTCCTCGGTCCAGATGAAAGCCCAATGCTTGGTAAGATCCATCAGCAGTGCTCCAAGATGAGAAAAACCCCAGATGAATCGCATGTAATAGCTGCACAACCCGAAGAAACTCCTCAACTTTGTTACGTTCCTGGGCGTTGGCCAGTCCAGAATGGCCTTGATCTTTTCCTGGTGCACCTGTACCCCTTGTGCATTGATGATATGGCCTAAGTAAAGCAGCTCTGTCATACCGAACTCACACTTGGACTCTTTGCAATATAATGACTGTGCCTTCATGATGTTGAATACCTCATCCAAGTGCCTCATATGTTCCTTCCATGTCTTGCTGTAGACCAAGATGTCATCAAAGAAAACCAAGACTGATTTCCTCAACTGATCCCTGAATATGTGGTTCATGCAAGACTGGAAAGTAGAGGGTGAATTGGTTAGCCCAAATGGCATAACCAGAAACTCAAAATGTCCAAAGTGACATTGAAATGTCATCTTCTCTATGTCCTGCTCTTGGATGCTGATCTGGTGATACCCAGAGTGTAGATCAAACTTTGAGAAGAAAACTGCCCCATGCAGTTCATCCATCAACTTGTCAATGTGTGGGATAGGATATCGGTTCTTGATGGTTTTCTTGTTCAAGGCTCAGTAATCAATCCACATCCTCATGGTGTCATCGTTCTTCAGAACTAAGACAACTGAAGAAGCGAATGGGTTGTTGCTCGGTCTGATGTGTCCCATCGCTAGCAATTCCTTGATTGCCTTCTCTATCTCATCATTGAACCTCCTAGGATGATGATAGGGGGCGGTGAACATCGGTTTGGCCCCCTCTTCCAACTCAATGGTGTACTCAAACCCCCTGTCAGGTGGTCTCCCTGGTGGAATCGACTCAAAAACCTATTGATGTCATCCCAACAAATTTTTGATCTCTGTATGATATTTTTGTCGACCCTTTGAATCCTTCCGCGTAGTGATCAAACACTCAGCGGAATATGCTACCTCCCCATGTCTGAATATCCTCTCCATCCTCTTGGCTGAAACTGTCCTGGGTGCTACTGTCAACACACCTCTTAGAACAACCTTCTTCCCGTGATGGTCTCTGAATCCCATCTCCAAGGTTTGGTAATTGGTGGTGATTTTTCCCAAGGTTCCACTGGACTCCCAACACCACATATGTGTCAGATAGGTCAACCACATAAAATGTGTCTCTCACTGTGTATTTTCCTAACTTTACCTCAAAGTCTAGAACTCTATCTAGACACTCTACTGTGTGGCCATATGCTTCTCCAACATCAAACCCCTCAAACTCCTCTGTCTGAAGTGCCCGTCTCGATACTAGTGAAGCATCGATGAAGTTGTGGGTGGCCCCACCATCTATTAGGGTGATTTCTCATTGCCCCTAAATAGTCCCTTTGATCCGGAGGGTATCATACCTGAGAACACTAGAAAGGGTTGCTATGACTCCTCCCTTTGCTATTTTCCTCCTGTTAGCCTGCTCAGGCAACTGTGGGACTACTAGAGGATGGGCTCCTGCTGGTGTTGGTGGTCTATGGGGAGGTTGCTCCTCTGTCTGTGGTAACTCCTCCTCTGAGCTAGTGGATCCATTGTCCTGCTCCTCCTCCTCACTTTCCACACTATCTGTTGCCACCTCAATATAATGAATCTCTCCCTTCCCCATGCAGTTGTGGCCTGGGACCCACGGGTCTCTGCAGTTGAAGTAAAGCTTCTTCCTCATAAGCTCTCGCCTAGTCTCATCATCCAACTTCTCCTTGCCCTTCCATTCTCTCTGAAATGGCTTTCTGTCTCAATCCTTCTAGGGTACGAAGGATTTGGAAAAGGTTTTAGTCTTTGGCACTGAGTCTACCAAATCTCGAGTGCGAAGGATGGCATCCGGCAAGGTGGGAGGAATGTATGCCTTCAACCATCCTCTTAAAGGATCTGTGAGTCCCTCTGTGAATAGCATGATCAGCCTGGGCTCTTATATATATGTCACTACCATGGCTACCCACTGAAACTCCATGATGAATGCCTCTGTTGTTCCAGTTTGTCTCAACTGGGCTAGATCCTTGAAGTGGATCTCGGGATCCCTCCTGTCAAACCTGTCCATGAGCCTCTCTGTGAACTCCCTATAGGAGGTGATACGACTGTGACCCAATGTCACCAATCCATGATACCACCACTCATGTGCCTCATCCTCCAAGTGTAAGGTCTCGAAACTGATGGCCTCTGTCTCGGTCATCCGATTGAGCTTATAGTATGTGTCTAGCTTCTATACCCAAGCTCTGGCGGTGCATTTGGACGATCTATCGAAAGAAGGTATGGTGAGTTTACCAACTTTTCAGATGAAATCCATGTTATTCCCCTGCTGTTGTTGCTATCCTCCTCTATGTGGCTCTCTGGGGCGGTTCCTGAGTCTGAGTCCACAGTACTCGACTAGGGTCATGTCCTGATGGAAGTCACGACCCAATGTTGCATACTCCCTCTGATACTCTGTTATGTCCTCTGCATGAGTGGGCGACTTCTGTGCTATCTGCGGTTGTGCTGCTACCGGGGGTGCCCTCTAGAAACTAAGAAACAAGGGTATGGGAATCCTACTCGCAGAGATGTATGTGCGAGTGGGTGATTGGGGTATACTGCCTACTCCTAAGTTCCCCTGTGTTGCATGCGGGCCTTGTGTGTTTGGGGTGCCCACTCTAACCAATCTATCAACCACCTGTGTCAAGGATTGAGACATGGTCCGTTGACGAGCTAACATATCGTTGATAACCTGCATGAAAGTTGTCTCTGGTTCCATGGGGGCCTTGCCACTGCCCTCTGGTCGCTCATATCTGTCTCCTAGCATCCTTTCTGTCTCGCGCTCAGCCTCACGCTCTGCCCTTCTCTCTTCTTCTCTATGTGCCTCTTCATATTCCTCTGAGCTAGGAGGAAAAGGAGGAAAGTCAGGCCTAGACCTTCTTTCCCTACGCCTATTGTAAGTGACATATTCGTCACCTGCATGTTCACGGCCCTCTGGGTCTTCTGCTGCACTCATCGTCTTTAGTCACAGGCTGGCAGGACTAAAGCTCTGATACCACTGTAATGTTCATGACTTGGCTAGTCGAGGAAACGCTGCTAACGTGTGTGTAGGATTAATCATTTACATCATATAAATTATCATACAAATAACAAATGCGACAAAGGACAACAAAGTGTATATTATGATATCTCTGTGGAGTACAAAGACAGAATGCAGCTAAATAAAATGAATCACTCGACTAGATCAAAAGACAAAAGGATCTTAGCCAGAATACAATAATCAAACTAAATGATAATAGCTGATAATAGATGAGCATTGCGGGATCAATGGATGAGCTGGAACTATGGCAGCTCGTACGGTAACTGTTGGAAGTTTGGAAAGTTTTCCCTGGCGGATATACCTCTAGGAATGTCCTATAAACTGTCCCAAATGGTGTGCCCTGCTCTAGTTCCCAGTCCTGGTAACTGTCAGACCCCTCTGTTGATGGTTTTGGACCCTGGATGGATCCCCCTGGTGGGAATGCACCCCTCTCTCACTGAAAAAAATGCGCCCTAGTGATTCCACCATCGAAATCGTCTGATATGTGTCTCAAAATGATCGCCTTGGCCTACTGGGAAATGGGTCGGAAGGGTTTCCTTGAATGTGATCTGATGCTCGCTCAGGAACCCTGAATGTATCCACCAAAAGCGTTGCATTTCCAAGTCTGGAAAATGCACCCCAAATGATTCCTCCATCGGAATCTAGCGAGGAACCAAGCAAAAGATGTGCCTTAGCTTCATCTCAACTGGGTCGGAGGGGAATCTCTGAACTCTCCCAGGATTGGACAAATCGATTCTCTGAACCTCCTCAGGAGCTGCGCCCTCACCCTGGGTAAGTGCGCCCTTATTGCTGGCCCCTGCGTAACTACTGCTGAAGAATGATGGAAGACCTGTGTGATCTTCCCAGTGACTTGGGTGTGTCTCTCACCACCGAAATAAACCAACTGGTGTCTTCCTCCTGAAATCCACTAAAATATCTCCCCTAAGATGTGCCTCTCTCCTCAATGACAAGTCATAATCTGCATAATGATGAATTAGGTCGCTGACTCTTCTCTTATAGCTTTCCAAAACCTTAATTCACTGTTGAAACCCTAATTAACTGTTGAACCCCTAATTCACTGTTGACTTCTAATTTTTGCTCATATGTTCTATTTTTAGCTCATAATGACTTAAAAGTGTTTTTAACCATTTTTAGCTCAATGTCACTTTCTGAACATAACACCTTTGACTGGAGTGACCTCTAGTAACCTTATTTACCCATTTTTCGGCCCTGGTTATAGTCTAACGAGGTGGTTTAGACCATTAAGCCTCCTCTTTGGAGCTCCTATTTGGAAAGGGACATTACATGAAGATGGGGGGGTTTAGTGACACCGTACACTTTGATATAGGTACCATGCTCCATATGGTACCAATCTCCAATCCTGTTTATGACAACAATTTCTTTGTCAGTCATACATGGGGCTGTCGTGCATAATTTAAATTCATATAGAGGGGCCAAAAACTGTTCACGGGTATTTTGATATTTTATTTTGTATTTGTGCTCCCAAAGCACTTTTCAATAAACATGAATGGGTTTGTCTGAGGATTTCCATTTCCATCCCATGTTCATGTACTAGTGGGAGATGCACATGATATCCAAGAGGTAGGAAGACATGTGGAAACTTTGAAAAGTTCTTGGCTGAGCTTCTACCATTGCAGTTATGGCGACCATCAGGTTGGTTAGCAGGATGTCATCCCAATTGAATGACAATCCTAAATCTACGCAATAATAAATCAGTGGCATGTAAGACAAGGGGAACTAAGAAGCATATGGTTCCCCATATAACGTGCACAGCATGGCCACCATATATTGATAAGGCTTCCTTAAAGCGCTCGTGGGGTACCCTCCCTTGGGTCTATGCTTGAACTGCTTGTTTGCCTTGTACCATCTAGGGAACAGGTCTTTGGGTGTGTATTCAAACTCATCAAGGAGTTTTTCGTCCAACTTTTTAATCCCGTTCTTAATGTGATATCATCTTGCGAGGTATTTCAGTAGAAACAATGTTATGGGTTCTTTCATGGGGTTACAAACGTTTCTATCTTTCAAATCTGTATTTTTTAGGATCCAGGTGATGGCATTTGCATAAGGGAATATAGTTGTGCAGGATGCTACCCTAAGTATTCCAAATTTTTTTATGCTGTTGAAGTTTTTTAATTCATCATGATCCTCAACATCAATGGAGAAGTTTTTCTTTTTGAACATCTGGTATACATTTCCCCATCTGAGTGTTTCTCCTTCCTTTTCTAGGAGCCCAGAGGTGTCATTGTACATATCTCCAACCACTTCTAATTCATCTTCAAATTTTTGGCTACTGGAAGAGGCTTTGGTGTTCGACGCTTTACTTGTTTCCCTTTTCTTAGGAGACATGCATGAACCTGTCAAGAAAGCATAGGATTAGTATGAACGCAAAATCATAATGAAATCAAAACTTATCTAGTCTACTCAAGTACAGGAGAATTCACTCGAGATGATGTTGGGTGGAAGGTCTTCATCTGAACATGATAAAATAATAGCAGGCATGATGAGCAATCTGGTGAAGATTGGGGAAGAAAGTGACTCAAAACATGCTCAGAAGGTAAAATTGGAGGGTTTGATGTTAACTCTTCCGGTGTAAAGCGGAGGAGTTGTTTACAAGTGCTTCGATATCAATCGATTGAGTTAGTATGAACAACTTCTATATCCATCGACCAAGTTAACTTGAAAGGCTCCGACGTACATCACCATAGTTCACTTGGAAGCCTCTGATATGTCATCGGTGAAGTTGAGTTTAACTCCTTTGATCGCATCGGAGGAGTTGATACAAACTCCTCCAATGCGATCAGAGGTATTAACGAAAAGACTTTTGATGACTTATGTAAATTGGAGAAGTTATTTCAGCTCCTCCACGGTTAGTCGGAGAATTTCAAGCTAAATGTGTCGATAGTTATCAGTGGAATCGAAAGGAAGGTTTCTGAAAACAAAATAAAAATGTGACAACTCCCTAGAAAAAGAGAAATTCATATGGTTTGATTCAGGCCAAGGATCGAAATCTTTAGTTGAGAGACTTCAGGATTTATGCTTATAAGTGTCCTACCAATTGACTAAGGTCAAGGTTGTCTCTGTTTTGGGATGGCACCAGAGCTAGAAAAAGAATGGTTTAGGGCCGAGGCAAATGGAAGAGTCGTTGGTGACCTCTACAAGTCTATATTGTGGCAGGGTGCAAGTTAAAGGTTTGGTTTGGAAAAAATGGTGATAGCATATATGCTTTGATACACATTGGTATAGGGTTACAGTGGGTGCAGAGGGGAAGAAAACTACCACGGTGGTCATGGGAGGTACTGGGGTTTCTTAGTGTAAGAAAATAGAAACAAAGAAAAATCTAACCTTGGCATGAAAACCTTAGTACGAGGAAGAGAAAATTAAGGTGAAAAGAGGACCTACCTGGATTTTTGTCGATACGTGGAAGATTGTGAGAGGTTGATTATGAGAAAATCAAGGCTCGATGGGATTTCATTGGGGAACTATCTTTGTTTCCTTGATGCTTGACTAAACAATGGAATATGGGTAACGAAATCCTATTTATAAGCTTTATGTAACTTATGCATTAAATGCAAGTAGTCGACATTAAAATCAGTGAAGTTAAGTTTAAGTCCTCCGATGTACATCGAAGGACTTTGTGGGAAGTCCTCCGATATATATCGGTGAACTTAGAATTAAGTGTGTTGAATTTCTATCGAAGCAAGTGAAGACAACTCTTCCAAGGAAATTAGAGGAGTTGCAAGCAACTTATGTGATTGAAAGGTCAATCAGAGGGAAATGGACGATCTTGTTAAAGCTCATCGATGGAGTTTTGGAAAACTCCTCTGATGTACATCGAAGAAGTTGACGGTAACTCCTTCGTTGTACATCAGACGAGTTTCAATCAACTTTGTCGAAAATCCAAAAGATACAAACTTAAAAAAATTTAAGTGCTTCAATTTTGAAGGATGTGAAATCTTAGGAAAGGTGAGGCTTGAGGAACAAATTTTTTATAGCAATATGAATAAACCGGAGGAGTTTTTTCAAAGTCAAAACAAATACAAGGGGGGGCATTTTCTTAAGAGGATTATGGAGATAGGTTTCAAGAAAATGGAGGGTTGTAGTGCCTGGCACAACATATCCATTATTGATAGGCAAATCTGAAGGAAGAGTCTCTTTCATAGGTGTCAAAGGTCATAAAGGACGTTCCTTTGAGAAACCAAACATAGAATGGCACCTTCATCCTAATATTTTTCAATACTAGAAAACTCTTCCTCCAAATTCTTTGGAGTCAATGTAGCAATATCCTTATTCTTCTTTACATGCACTTTTTATTTATTCTGCCAATTTCATCTTTGAACTTTGTATTTTCTCCAAATGTATCCAACCTCATGACACATCGAACAATGGAAGGGAACCTTCCAAAGATCCAAGCTTTGAACTAGAACCAAGTCTCCCCTTTGTAATTTCAATCTTGGTCGGAAGACCATCCCTAACATCAATTTTAATCAAAACCCTGACCATTTTTTTTATCCAGCATGGCCCATAAATTCTCGTACAAAGCTATGCATCTACCAAACTTACTATGAATAGAACCCATAATATCCTTGCTCCAATACTCAAGAGGTGGACCTAGAAAAAAAAACCATAAATGTTGTATGTTCACAGGCTCTCTTTGAGAACCGAATCTTGGCTTCCATCGAGCTAGCACCAAACTTGAGGGGTCCCAAAGCCAATCCTAATTGAAGATTAGTTTTACATCCTCTTTTCTCTTAAACTCAAAGCAGATACAACCCTTGACCAAAAGTTGAAATTGAGTTATATATCCCAAGGCCATTCGCCATATCACATCTAGCCAAAGCCTCGATGCTTTTCCCTTAACCATATTACCAAGAAACCTTCATACGAAAGCACGTTTCATTAAGCCCTCTACCCTCTCTAATCCCATGTCAAGAACCACCGCCAATTTAACCTTGTCCTTCTTTTCCTTAATACATTTTTCTTCTTCTTCTAACCCTAACTATGCCCTCATCTTCCTTTGGATTTGTTGGGTCATTTTGAAGAGAAAGCTTAAAATAAAAACCTTTGTGTTACTTTTTTATTCGAGCCTTATTACGCCATGTCTCGAAGCCTCCAATACCCGACTTGGGGATTATGAAGTTGTCTAAGACTGACAACATAAATGAAAAGTATGATGAATCACATATGCTACTTTTCATCCAAAGTTTGAGTTATTATCCACGTCATGATTAATGACTCCATCTGTCACTAGTAATCGAGAATTCGGAAAAAAAAAACACTAGGTTATTCACTTCCTCATTGAATACACTGGCACTCTTCCAAATTTCCACAAGTTCTTTACATGAATAAGATGATAGACTTGGGAGGTCATCCTCACCATAGTCCACAACATCTAGACTGACGTCCATCACCTTGATGACCTAGAAGCACTCAAATGAATGGAACCAAGTTAGCTAAGGAGATGTAATCTTGTAGAAATCCTAATGAATATTTCCTCCACCGCACCGTCAGACCCAAAATATACCTTAGATCTCCATCCTTCCACTGCTTGACAAATTAAATATGTATGCCGATCTTAATCTGTAATTATTTCCTTCTTCATATAACTTTATGTTGATGAGTATCATTGTCATATGCTTCAAGTCAATTCTAATGATGAAATGAACATGCCTAAGAAACAACTTGAATGTGGTGATGGATTGTTTAATTGCCAGGATTTCCTTGTGTCTTGAAGAATACTTAAGTTATGTATCTTTAAATGCTTCTAAGTTTTACCTGTAGATTTATTCATTTTTATTTATCTTTTGTAGCAGGATACTTGGCCCTACAGTGTCTAATGCATTAGTTTCTAGGATAAGCTAATGTCCTTCCTTAGGAAACATAAGCTTGGGTAGGTGCTTAAACTTTCCTTTATTATTCTTGACCACATTAGTCATTTGATCCATCGACGAACATAGGTCTTTCTTGAGGCACTTAAACAAGAACGCTACATCTTTTACCTGCCCTTTTTAAATATAATGAACATAATTCAATCTTCCTAAAAATCCATGCAACTGGATTTTATCTTTTAGAATATCTGGAAAACCTACTAGGTTTTTTAACACATGATATTGCAATTCTATTTTTCCTTCTGATAAGAAAAGACCTATAAACTCAGTCCCAGTCTTACCAATTTCCATTTTCATCAAGTAGAGAACCATACCATTCTTGTACATTTTCTAGTAGAATTTTTCTATATGCTTTTTAGAATAGATAAGGATATCATTGATATAGATTATTGCAAATTGAAGATCTCCAAATGTATCATCCATTGATTTTTGGAATTCAAATGGTGGTCAAGCCAAATGGCACGACTCTCCATTAACATTGATCGTGTGGCACAACAAATCTAATTTTAAATTCAACTCTTAGGGTGACCCGTATTTTCAAAAATCCACTCTTAAGGTCAAATTTACTAAAAACATTACAATTTTGGATCTTATGTAACAACGCTTCTTTGTTGGGGAAGGGATACCCGATAGGCATGAGTGCCTCAAGTTTAGTTTTGTGTAGTTAATAACCATTATTTTTTCCCTCTTTTACTTTGAGTGCTTGTTGGAATAGGATGTTGGACAAGCCCGAGCACTTCTATTTTTCTCTATTCATTTCCTCCCAAGTAGTTCATTAATTTCCTTTCTGAAGTAGGCTTGTTCCTTTGGTGAAATTTATGATTTGGTTCACAGTAGTATTTTGTGGGGTACCTTTTAAATCTTCTCTCTAGGGTAGATAAACAAAATATTGCACATGATACTAGAAAGAATTAGGAACATTAGCAGAGCATTGTTTCTTCAATTCTTCCGTAATAGGTGCCAATATAGTGCTTACATGAAATTCTTCATTCTTAACCATTTTCTTTATTATGACAAGCTTTTCTTGGGATGGTGCAACCTCATTGTCTTGTGGAGGAGGACCATGTATCCTTTATTCATAAAAATTCTTAAAAAGGTACTTTGATCTGAATACCATCAACAAACATCTACACATAAGATTGGTCAAAAGTGAAAGGTATATGATTATGCACAAAGTCTTGCCCTAGAAGTATGTTTTCTATAGTGTTATATTCAAACAAGGTCATTATGTAAGGAAGTCTATCAACCATAATAGGAAAATATTTTGCATATCTGGATATCCCCAAGGGTTTATTATTTATTGCTCTTGCTTTCACCTCTACTGGTTCCCAAAAGTATTATGGGATAACATTAGTCTTATCACATGAAAGCATAGAACTGGTATATATTTGTGCATTTAGCTTATAGTATTTGTAACCATCTACCTTGATGGAGATAGGATGACTAATTTATCTTTTATACCTTTGGTTTCTAACTAAATATTCTAATTTGTTATAGTGTCATGATTTGTTTCAACTTCTTCTTATGAGGAGGGCTCTTGATGATTCACAAAGGATTGTTATCGGCATGTGTTTGAATGTGGGTGCATGACCTTGCTACATGTGATGACAATTGTATACAAGTGGATTATTCATTGATGAATGCAATGCTATATTAGTGGTTGACATGGATTTTATGGCTCATTGTTTCATTCTCTTGATACTTGCAGTGAAAGCATACATTGTTAGTCCATAATCAAATGTGAATGCAAGTTGTGAAAAAGAATCAAGCCCTAATTACAAGCATCTGTGTGCTCAACATTATGCTTTTAACTATGCCAAATCCATAAGCCATAAAAATATATATATATATATATATATATATATATATATATATATATATACATGGTTGGCATAAGGTCAAAACCAGGGTTTCAACCATGCTAAACCTTGGTCCACTTGGGCTAGGTTTCAAAACATATGTAATGTATGAATATTGGAAATCAAACCATGTGATTTCACCTGCCACCCTACCAATTTCATTGGGCTTTGATACAATGGATACTCATTTTTTATGGCACCACCTAGCCATCTCGTACATAGCCTTTAACATCGAATTGATAAGGTAGGTGTGTGCATGAGATTCCTAGCATCCTCAACCCTCCAATCTAATATAATAGGTGTGGTTGGTGGTTGGTTCTACAATTCATTTACCTTATCTTTTGTCATGCATTTGCATTAGCCATTTTGGCCAACTTAGTTTTTGAGATTACCTTTGCAATTATTCCTTAAATCCAAGAATTATGTGTGTTATCTCTTTTGCGGTTAGGATAAGTCATTAGCTACTTCGTGTTTCTCTATGAAGGATTGGGATATTAGGCACATCCTTAATATTGGTGTTCCCTTGTTGATTTTGATTTCTTATTCACCATGGATGAAAGTTGAGCTCAGTGACATACCCTGAGCTCTCACACAATATGTTTTGAAATCAATTTGCTAGCAACATTCAAGGGTTTCAAGCCTGGAAACAAATGGACAAGAAGTAGCCTAGACATCCCAGTCATGATAGAATGAAGATAGGACAAATAGTTTGGTGATTTCCTTCACTATTTTTGTGTTTTGCATGCCTAAAATGGGGAATCTCATTTCCCTTATCCTATATGACCTTTAAATTTCCCTTAGGGTCCCTTCATTTCCCTTAGCCTATATGACCTTTAAATTTTTTCTCTATTAAATTTGAAATTTTAAAACCCATAAATTAATTTATGGATTAAATTCAAGAGGCAACAATTATAACTATTTATTTTCCCACCCACCTCTTATAAAAAAGAGGAAGGGTACTTGAGCAAAGAGGAGGATAAAAGAGTGAGTAGGTCTAGATTTGTTCTATTATTTCTCCATATCTAAGTTCATTCTCTCAGTCCTTCAATAGCCTAACAATCCTATCAATAGTAGATAGGCTATAATCTAAGGTCCAATACCGGGGTGAAAGTGGAGGTGCTTCACTCTAGAGGTAAATTTTATTTATTTGCTTCATGTTTGTATTTCTCTGCAAATGTCTATATATGATTAATACTACCATGATCTGATGCAGGAGCATTTCCCATCAGAAATTAATCATTTTGAAAAGACATAAGGGGGTCTTTGAATTTACAAAGAGAGTGGGTTCCCTAAATTGAAATGGTGGGGTCTTTTAATGAATTATAGAAGAGTTGGATAATGGTGAGTTGTTATATATATATATATATATATATATATATATATATATATATAAAGGAAGTGCTCTAGGCCTATGCTATGCAACCCATAGTACCTTATGATCCCAACAATGCCGGTTGGTTCGAAAGGGGGAGACACCCCCTCCTATCGAAACATTATAGCAGGGAGTAACAAATATCCCCTTGGAAACCCATGAAAATCAACGCCCAGTAACCAGTCAGAACCCTCCCCCATGGATGAAGAACCAAAAAGATGTGCAACTCCCTAAGAAGATGCAACACCTCAGCCACAACAAACTCTCAACCAGATAGAAGAAAGAATATCTAGTACTTGCATTCCACAAACTGATGATACTCCCCAATTTGAGATCTGATCTACCAAGATTGACAATACCATTCAATACATGCAGGACCATGCATTGATTTGTAAATTTATGGTCTTGTGGCCATTGGAAAAGGCCTTCCTATGGTAGATTAAAATTCATTGGGATCCAAAGGGTGATGTAGAACTCTAACTCGGCTCCAAAGGATTTTTCATGGCTATCTTCAACTCAACTGGAGATGGGGAACAAATCTTCCAGAATGGACCCTACTTCTTGAATTCCATTGCTCTCTACATCTTCCTCTGGAAAGAAAAATTCAACTCGGAGAAAGAAGATTTCTTTGTTGCTCCAGTCTGGATCTGTCTCTACTAATTTCCCTAGCAATACTAGGAATCTAAAATTCTGGAAGGGATAGGTAACACTCTACATAACTTCGTCGGACTTGTAGATACAACTCACCACAACAGATACACATCCTATCCCAGAATCTACGTTTATCTTAATGTATTAAAGCCTCTCCCTACCTTGATATGCCTTTGGCACATGGATTTAGACTGGATTCAAACCATTGATTATAAACACATCCCCTTCCAATGTAAGAACTGTCATGCCCATGGTCACTTATTCCAAGATTTCTCGCAGAATATCCAAGAAAATCCAAACAACCAGGCAACTAAGGACGTTGAGTCATTTGAAAAAGCTCCCTCAAAAAGGAAAATCCTTTGGAAAAATATGCAGCAACCACTGCCAAAAGGCCCTCGATTTAGTAATATCTTTGAATCTCTAACCAACATTCAAGAAGTAGACATCTCTTCTAATTATTTGAACCCGCAAAAATAATACCTCGTGTCAAAGAACAATCAAACTCCCACAAAGACCCAACATCAAAATCAATTGAAAGAGGGATCGAAAACAAAATCTCCCAATCAATGATGAAGATGAAGAGATGACCCATACGACGCATAACAAAGAAGATATTGAAGATGGAGAAGATATGGACCTGGGAGATCTATATCTTCAAAGTATAGCAGTGGCATGTGCTCGACAAGACACTAACTCTATACCATATACTTAAATCCAATTATTGAAGTCAGCCCTCATCAAATCCAAATAACAGGAGAAACATGTAGCATCATCCAAAGGTAAGCACTCAACTTCATCTTCCCTAGGTATAAAAAATAGTAATTCAAAATATACTACTAAGGTTCCGAAATAAGACAAAAAAGAGAGGAAGAAAATCCAAAAAACAACTCCTAAAGGAACTGGGAGAATTTATAGTAAATTCAAGATGTATCAAGATGATGACAGAGAACTTCTCACCCTCCTCCCAACCTTCTCAATGAAAATAATCTCCTGGAATATTAAAATATTCAATAGCCCGAGCAAACAAGAGCAAACTGTTGAAATAATGTAACTGCGAAGAGCATTCTTATTATTATTGTTATTTTATTCATTGGATTAATCCCCATTGTGGATTAATCATGTTGATAATTGTATTAGGACCAAATCCCCTTTTGTGGATTGGTCATCGAACAATTGTAATAGGCAGAATAAGAAGTCGGCCCCAACAGTTATTATTGAGACCCAGAATTAAATTAAAGGTGGGTTTACCCACCCAGAGTGAGAGGTCGGCCCTGCCAGTAAAACCCTTTCACACGTGCCAGTCTTGTATATATAGGGAGGCTAGCGCCTCACTTTAACACACAACTCACTTGCTCATTCTCTTATGAGGCAAGCTGTGATTACCAGTTGGAGAGAGGGAGAAGAGTGGCGCATCTCTTGGGGAGGACTATCTGTATTGGTTTGAGTTATCTCTTGAACATTGTATAAGTTATTTATGATAAGGAAGCTTTTGCTGGGTTTTCTTCCCCTAGAGGGTTTCTCAGGATAAATGTTGTGTCTCTTGTGAATGTGTATTTCTCAGTGATCTTGTTCTTATGATGCTCTTATCTATTGAAATGCAAAGAACCATAATAATGGAATAAACATTAACATGGTATCAGAGCCAACCTGAAGGAAGCATATTTCACAAGAGGAAAAATGTCACTGTTACCGTACCCAAAAATTAGGGTTTTTCAAAAGTGAATCTTTTCAGCCCTAAAACCTCCTAGAAAGTTGTGCCCTCGCCCAAGGATCATTTTCGCACTTAGAGCGCACCTTTTCAGTGGCTAGATCTCCCGGATAGTGAAACCTTAGTTTCACAAAGTACCAGAAAACAAGAAAACCAGAGTACCAAAAGTACCATAAAACCAGAAGCACCAGTCCAGAAATCCGCAGAACAAGTTTGAGGGGGTAAAAGTTGAATTTTCGAAATTCTGAGTACACCAGTATACTCGCCTCAGCTCAACGCATCTATCCCTTGGATCAGATTTTCAAAATTCGAAGTTTGAAAAATTAGGGTTTCCTCATAAAACCCTAAGTTGCAGTTGCAGTCTCAGAATCAGCTGCAGTTGCAGCCGTAGAACCAGTTGCAATCACCCTTGAAATTTTCTCAAGAGTTGGCAATGATTACCGCTGCTACCAG
>WSFP011380217.1:0-29720 GCA_009831015.1 Picea engelmannii | reverse complement strand
TCACGATATGTATTAATTTCATGTACAACGATATTTGGATCAATTCCAGGCATCTCTTTGTAACTCCAGGAAAATACATCACATAATTCTTGGAAAAGGGCCTTGTAAGTTTGGATCGCATCGGGAGAACATGAGGCACATAGGTGAAATTTTTCAATAATTCCAAGCTTAATCAAAATATCTAAAGGTATGGTTGGTGAAATATTTCCCAAGTTTCCTTCATACAAAACATCACATGTTGATTCAAAAACTGGAGGGAAATTAATAACTATGGATGGAGTCAAAATCCGTCGATAACTCTCGATAGTCTCAAGTTCTAGGAAGAGGATAGAACGATGATTTCCATCATCCCATGGTGTGTCTTCCATAGACATAACTGCCATGATTGTTTCATTAGTGTTAAAGATCATGTGAAATGGATCAGGAGACGTATCAAAGAAAGAGTGAGGAGAAGGAGATGTCGATTGAATAGCCTATTAAGCTAATTCAACCGGACTTAGTGGCATTTGGTCGCCATAACGAGGACATTCTTCCAAGCTAGGTACTATCCAAGGGTCATAGGACTCATGGATTTTTCCAACACTGGTCAAAATCATGTTAATAGAAGCGAAAAGAGGAGGAGGAACATTAGGTGGTGGAATGGGGAAGGTGTCCATTAACGATGAATTTTTCAAAAGACCCACACTGACATTCTCGTAACCAGGAGGTGTTTTTTCTATGAATGGAACATTACTAGCACACAAATCAAAACTAAAAAAGGTGAGTTTATCTACCGTAATGAATTTACCTTGGTGAGTTAAACATATCACACAGAAAAGAGTAGAAACAATTGTGTGCATAGCATCAATCCAACTACGACCAAGTAAGAGGTTGTAATCTAGAGGTGCATCAAACACCTCAACCTCAACAGTAACTGATTTTCCTTCTAACACAATATTTAATGTAGGAAGAACACCATAAGGTTTATACCATGTACCATTACAATATTTTAATGTGTTATGTGACTCGGTAAGGGTAGGAGAGCCAATGGATTTCCAACAGGTGACAGACATGACGCAAGTTGAATCCTTTTCATCAACAACTATTCGACAAATATTCTTTGTTTCCACTATTAGTTGTATTTGAAAAGCTAATTGATGAGGGAGTCTTGGGATGTGATCCTCAAAGTCAAAGATTATCAAATTCGTATCAGTAGGATTGATTCCACCAATAGCCTTTAACAGTGCCTTCCATTGAGTAGGTAAACTTTGAAGGACTTCGAGAGCCGACATCGCAGATGGTGCCTGTGCAAGATCTTCTACAACACTGTAGTTTTGAGCTGCACGTGCATGTGGGTTAAATGATGACTTATGAACGATGTCCTTAGGAGGTGTACAAATGACTGTATTAATATTAGGTCATTCGAGATGAAGATGACCATTGGGAGGCGGAGCCGATGGAGGAGGTTGATCATCAACTTTTTCTTTAGAAGGAGAATAATCTTTGGTTCGAGTAGTGACTACAACTTCATTTTTCTTGGATTCACCAATACACATAAGCACATAAGAGTTGGTAGAGGGAAAAGGTTGGTCATGAATAACCAGTTGGGTCTGCTGTTGAGAAGGAAAAGGTTGTGAGAAAATGACAGGCGTAGGGGGAGTCCCAGTTCCTTGGAGGAATCGAGTAACTTCTGCACGTCTCAGAAAATCTTTCATGTAATGGTCCTCACCACAAATAAGGCAAGGATAAAGAGGTTTTCTCTTTTCTTTATCATCAATGGGTTGAGTTTTTGGTTTATCTGGTTGTTGATTATTAGTTTTATCCTCTTTATTCTTACTCTTCCCTTTCTTCTTATTTTGAGATTTACCGGTAGTCGTAGACTCAACCGTATTCACCTCAAAGGTTTTATCGGGAGAAGGAGTAGGAGGAGTAGCATTTTGTACACTGGTAGTAGTAGGTTTTGGATTGGAATGATTGACTTGTTTTGTCCGAGTCTATGTATGAAAAGTTCCAATCACACCTTCAACAACATGAGATGCAACCGAAAGTGTTGGGGTTGGATTTGTAGACAGGCGAGGAGCGTCAGGGATCAAGTCATACAATGTGCCCATTTGAGAATAAACGAGATCCAAGTATTGGGCACGACTGATCACCTTTTATTCAGTGATGACACTCCCATGGAAACATCACGAGCTATAGGACCGATGAGTGACTTTGTGAACCACTCAACCAATAATTGATCAAGAGGAGGAACTTTTATTAATCGTCGTCTCCTCCTTCACCCATAAATATGATTTGAGATGTGGGTAGAAGAGAATTGTTTAAATGAACTTAAAATTTTCGTTCATGTCTCATAACGTATCGACAGTTGGTAATGTGTCAAGAAATCCATGGCTAAGGTGTTGAAATCATTGAAGAAAACTCTTGGCAATTCGATGTGCCATTTGGCATCCGAACCCGTAAGAGTGCGTTGGAAAATACGTAGTTGTATGGAGTCATCCATCAAGGAGTTGGATGAACACCAAAGATGAAAAGTCATGACATGATTGTTTGGATATTCCCCCGATCGACCATCAAACTTTGGAATGTCCGATGGTAATTTAGCAGGTATAACCGACCAAAAAGGAGAATGTAAGATAAGATCATTCAAAATTCAAGACAAATCCAGTAAATCCAATGTAGATAGAAATGAAAATTGTATGTTAACTTGAGGAAACTGATAATTTGGGGTAGGTAATCCCATAGGTATACCAGTGGGACCATAAGCTGCTTGCAAATAGTTAGAGGGTCCAGTCAAATTCGGTGGAGGAGGATTTTGAGTCAAGTATTTAACATTGGCTTGTTGATTTGGCATGCCTCCCTTGAAAGGAGCATTGGATTGGAAATATTGACCCCAGGTAGGGTTTACATTTTCTGGAAAAGGTTGCCCAGGATAAGAGAGTACAAAAGAATTTGTTTGAGGAGTTTTCTCCCTAGGCAATTGTTGATTTCCTTGAAAAGTAAAATTCCAAGGTTGGGTTTGTAATCTAGGCATAGACTGCACATAAACTGGATTATGTCCCGCAAATTGGGATTGTCCTCCAACTTGAGGTTGACCCCCAACTTGGGGTGGACCTCCAAACGAGTATCCTCCAACAGGAAGTTGAAAACCAGAAGTAACATAATGACTTGTGCCTCCAAGCAAATTGGAGCTACTTGGTCCATGAAGATTATATCCTCCAGGTGGTGGAGGAAGATTAGGCCCTTCGGGTAAACCTTGGGTGGGATTAGGAATAAAAATGCTAGCAACATTATACCTAGGTGGAAAAAAAGACTAGGTCCTCCAGATGGACCCTGGGTAGGGTTTGTAATAAAAATACTAAGAGAATTATACCCAGGTGGAAGTGATGGATTTGGTCTAGATGAAAGTGGTGTGCCAATAAGAGCTTGAATTGTTACTGAACTTCCAACAGAAAAAAGGTGCAACTTGTGGGACTGGGGAAGAGCTAGTGAACTGGATAGGAAGAATTGTACGTGTACCAACCAACAACGGATCTGAAACCATAGCAATATTACTTGTTGTGCCAGTAAAATGATTTGGATGTACTGTATAAGCAGTAGAAGTAACATGTACGTGTGGTGATGTAGGTTGGTTTGGAGTCATACCTAGTTTATCAAAAATATCTTGTCTCGCGGGAGTTCTCCATAAAGAATGGACTGGGATAGAACTGGGATTGAAAATTCCAGAAGTTTGAACAAGAGTTCCAAATGCTTCACTAGGAAATGGTGGTTCATCCACATCGGACTCTACGAAAGGTCCCAAAGGTATTCTAGGATAGTCTTCAACAACATCTATGGAAGAGTTTATTATGAGAAAAATAGGGTCTTGGGTAGCATTCAATAACGAATTTACAGGGAGTGATGGTTCAACCAATGGAGTAGAACTCTTTATCTTAGAGGATGCGTCATTATTGACTATTCCTTCAAGAGAAGGACCCTCTGGTGAGTTAGGAAGCATGGGAGCGTATTATTCTAGTTCTTCTAGAGACAATCCTTGCATCCTACATGAACAACGAGGGCCGATGTTGGCCACACCCAATAAACAATAAAAAATATCTATGTCCAACTAGAGAAGACAAGAAACACTCACTAATAAAATGTAGATATCAAGCATACAAACAAACCTTTTTATTTCGAAATCACTAGTTGGTGATGAAATCCAACGTCGTGAGATCAAGACAAGAAGGGGTTGGGATAAAGTGGGTGGAAAAGTTACGTTGACGGCCTGCTTAATGGACTTACACCGTGGTGCAATATCCCACACATAATCGTGGGTATACCCTCTAAGGAGCCCGAGTGAGTTTAGCCAACGTCGATTTTAGGTACCGTGGAGACTTGCCCCTCCACAATCACCTCATGTAAAGACCCTAAAGACGTAGGCTACTAAGGTTACCAATTGCGACAATGATGCTTGGGGAAGCATTCGACAATCCGATATATGTGCAAGGGCAGGGTATCTAAGCCAAAAATCTCCTCGAAAGGTCCACACAGTATTTTCTTCTCAAGTGACCCCCAATAATATGTGCATTCACTACACTAGGACCAACAAAGGAGGGTGAGTAACTCTGTTGGCCTTAATGCGACCTTGTGATTAACCCTTGTGTTAGAAGGGCTTCCCAGGACAAAATGTAGCAAGTGGATTTAACTCTCCCTATTCACAACATGCTATTGTTTGTTTTGATTCTTTGGAGAGTATTCCTCACAACCTATTTCAAATCTCTGTCCTTAGCTAATGTTGGTGTACAAGAGTTCTAGAAAACAAAAGTTACTTGATAAATTTTAAAATTACGCTTATATTTAATGGCTATTGTTTTACTTAAAAAGGAAGCGGAGATGAAAATGATGAAGTGCTTGACCTTGACTTAAAAATTTGCAAAGAGAGATGAGATGCAATATTTTTGTTCGATGAACTCTAATTACATAAGAGAGAAGGTTTTCTTTTTTCCAAAATACAACAAGTTGCAAAATAAAAATTCCTTTAAACTTTTAACAATCTTGATATCAAACAATCAAAGTTATAAAATTTTCCAATTTTCTCTTTTAAACAAAAGCTAGAATGAAAAAAGTTTCTTATAAACACTACAAGTGGAAAGATAATTTTCAATTCTTTTTCTTTTCAATAAAAACAAAAATCTGAATCAGGGAAAAATAAAAAGTTTTTCAAGAAAAATGAATGCACTCACAACGCAATTCCCCAAACTTTAACTCACAATACAACCAAAAGTGCAAAAGCAAGAAACCTTATTTGTTTAATGAAATCAAAAATCGTTTTCTCATCAACAACAATCAAAAACTCGGAAAAGATCATTAACAATTTAACTGACAAGCACTCAAGGATGAAACCCATAGATTATACCCTTACAAAAACAAGTGAAAGATTGAATTATGAGGCTTATAAGAAGACTTTCAAAACTTGAAAAAATGATCAAGATCAGCTAAAAATTGCAAACCAAGCTGTGAATAATCATTCTATAGGATCAAAAATTCACCCCAAGAAATGATAAAAAATATGGGTAAAGAGAAATACTGATTGCCACTCAAAAAATTTCTTCAGGAATCGTTGCAGGTAGAAAAAGGACACAATGCGACATTTAGGTATCATCGTAGGCAGTAGAAGGACACAATGCGATGATGTCGCACTGGTTCTCACAGAAGGGTGCGACGATGACTAAAACTTGAGAAAAAAATGAAAAGAGGACATGGTTTTTCAATGAAGTTTCAGGATCTGAGAGTCAACTTGGATCACCCAATGACTCAAAGAATGAAAAATCAACAAAAGCAAGCAAGCCAAAAGCAAAAAGAAGCAAAGACCAAAAGAGGACGATCCTGAGTATTGTCAACAATTTTGTTATAGGAAAAATCGATAAGTGCTGACACAAACTAATCTCCCTAACTTCAATAAGAAATTAGAAAAAAACATGACAAAATACAAACTTCTCCTTAGATTTCATTGTAATGTATACTAGTTCAATGAGGGAAAAATGACATACCGTTTAAACATCGTTTGATCCTTGCTAGTGTTGTCCTTGCTCCATCTTAAGATTTGTGGTATGTTGAACCTGTTAAGAAACACAAACCAACAAAGAGAGAACAACAATATATATATTCCAATGAAACCTATGCACAAGATCAATGAGTTATGCAATAAAAATGGAGACACTTTTATAGGGAAGAAATGTATTACTTCATTATAATGATGAAAGTGGAGAATACAACCTATGCCTTGATGTTGCAAGGTCCCTTCCAATGGCCCTTTGCCTCACCACACACACCTTTGATCCAATGCTTTTGATGAAGAGTATATAAAGCATGATTTGGAAAGCTAAAGCAAAGCTATCACAAGCACAATCTTCAGCAGGATTCTTCATGCATAAGGCAACCTAAATTTTCCCATGAGAGATCCCTCCTTATATAGAGTGAAGAGGGATGGATGAAGATATTAGGATGATCCCACTAAATCATAGAAGAAAGTGAGATCCAAACCGATCAGAGGCCATCTCATCCTTTCGAAGATTCCATTCTAGAACTTTCAAGAAATTCACCTTTTTCCTTTCTTTGAGCATCGTCGCACCCTCAACATTAGCAAACTACGACGATGTCATAGGCCACTATTGTGCAACATGCGACAATTGGGGATCTTCGCACCCTTAACACTGGCAAGATGCGACGATATTCTAAGATAGGGTTTTTCAATAAGGAAATGATGATTCCATTTCTTAGGGGAAAGTCTTATTTCTTCAATAGCTTTCAGGGAATATAGAAGTAGGCAATACACATATGATCAGTGATCACGTGGGTGACATAAATAATGTGTAACAAATATTATCCCAGATCAAATGTCTTGCTCCAATTATATACTCTTTACCAACCTTTTTGTGCTTCAGTTGCTCAATTTCTTCCTTTAGATTGGCGTTTATCTTTTGATATTCACTGATAACTCTATCTTTGTCTTTGGCCTGATCTTGTAAAGACTCAATTGTTTTCTTTAGTTTCTCAATCTCAACTCCTTTTTGGTTAATAGATGATAAGGATTTGGATAGTTCAACTGAAAAATATATTGGCTGAGATGATGAATTTCCTCCCTTTAAGAGTTCAATTTGTCTTTCATATTTTTCCAATTGGTCTTTCATATAAGCCATCTGATCGACCATTGTATCTTCCTCCTCTTGCATGGCTTGTAACTTGTGTGTTTTCACATGATATACACTAGGTATTTTGAGTTTTTTCTTTAACACTTGAAGTTTTTTGTCCCTTGTGGCAATTAAAGCTTGCACAAATGCTGCATCCTTTGGATTTGCTCCTAGGTCTATCACCCATTGTTATGGCTCTTTAATCTTGTTCATTTTGATTTCATTTGCTAATTTTTCATACTTCAGCTGATTGGTAATCTTATCCTTCATGACTTGCAATTTATTCATTCCTAAAGTATTTTTTATGATATCTCTGTTAACCATTTCCCATATCTGCGTATGCAAGTTCATTTTGTTAATGGGATGTCGATCATTCAGATCAAAAGTGATGTTAGTCCTTTTATTTTCCCTAGTCTCCAGCACCACTATATTTAATTTCCCCTTTTCAAAATCCATAGAAGAAAACATTCTGGTATATGAAGTTTCAGGATCATACATTTGGGAAAAAGCATCCTGCTTGCTTTCTACCCCTTTCTCTTTAATTTCCATAAACCTCTTGAAAGGTTCACTATCAATTTTCATAGGTTGAACATCAGAATGGCTAGATAAGTTTTCTTTGAGTGTTGATACCACCTCAAGGATCATTGGTTGCCCTGTTTTGGAAGACTTTGCTTCAGGTTGCAAGTGTGGATCTTCTTCTTTTGTTAACCCTCCTACTTTCAGTTTCTTTGCAGCACTAGACTCTAAATCTGTCACTGATTATGTTGACCCTCACATCTACCTTCTATATGTATTTTGAAAATGTAAAGGGGATGGTGTAACTGGAATGGAAGTTTGTTGTGATATTTGTTTAACATGTTGTGTTGGAACTTGTTGTTGTTGTTCCTGCAATATTTTCTGCACATCCTCCCAACTTTCAAGATTTTCTAGCTTCTCAATATCTAGATTTGATTGATGTGGATAGGGAAGTAAACCATACTTCTTTTTTCATGGTTGTGATTACACCATGAGGATCATAATTACGATATTCTATAAGCTCAAGACCCATTTATTTTAGTTTTTCCTCTGCTTCCTGCAATGCTAACTTATCTTTGAGAATAAAAAGGCCCACTTCTTTCTTCAATTTGAAAGAAGTTTTCTTCTTGTTAGCCAAAATTAAGATGATCATAATTTAAATGTTGTATAATTAATTCTAATGAGACGACTCTCAAGTTAAGGAAGCTAGGAAGTAGATAAGGTTGTAGTTCAGAACCATATACCTTGATCACAATATGATTTTCAGATAAAAACTAGTCACTTATTCTCTTATCTTAGCTTAACTGCAACATTCTATGAATTTCTGGGAAAATTATAGGATGGGATTGACAATAGATGATTTCATAGGCTTGAGACATGAACACATTTGCAAAGTCATGAAACTGAGGATTATGTACTTTCCTCCCAATGATTGAAGTCCAGTGAATGACTGATTTTGGGTTACCCATTCCATCTTCTATCTGCAACTCTAGGTGTTGAAATCTTAAAGATTGAGAATACATGAATAAGTGAACCAAATACGACTGATATGTAAAATAACAAGTATTATTGAATTCCATCAATTGAATATGTATGTTATTGGCTAGGAATCTAGCATAATCAAACTTGGTTAATGGCTTAAGGGTAGTAGGGAAAATTTAAGCCATAAAACCAAGAATATACAAATCAATGGTTTCATCACTTTCATACCATAAGATGGAGGATATCATGGAAATTATCTGTTTGGATATCTGAGGAAAAAGATCAATCTGAATGTTGATGTTGTTTGATGGTGTACTCATTTCTCTGTATAAATATGCCTACAACAAAGTAATCCTATCCAGTGAATTCAGAGTTAAATACTGGCTATTATGCTTCGTTATGTTTAACTCTTCAACATTGAGATTTGCAGATAATTTCAGCATGTTGAGGATTGACTGTGAATCAACCATACAAAGTGCTAAACCATCCTTACTAACAATAACTCTTTTACTGGAGGTATATAAAATAGCGCACCAGGAAACAAATTTGGGGAAATTGTAAATTTGGGGAATGACAAATTTAGCCAGGTTGGACTCCCAGACATGGTAATGATTGACGAAATTATTAAAGTTCTGTAAAGAAGTCGTGTGAAGATCTAGAAGATCAAAGGAAAGCTTGGTGTCCAAGGTATCTTTATAACTATCGAGCAACCATTAATCTTCTACGTTAATTAGGGCTTTATTCTTTCTTAATTGGCTGGTTTGTTCAGAATCCATACTAAATTTGGATAAAAACATGATAAGAATTCGAAGAAATTACTGGTTCAAAAGATGGATGACACGAAATAGGGCTGAAAGATTTGATGGAGCTACAGTCAAGAGCGCTGAACCTTCGAAGTTGTAAAAATAACAATAAACAAAACATTTTAACCTTTTATTATTTACCTTGATATGTGGCAGGCTTCATTTGTTTTCGCGTTTGGTTGAGTGGATTTGAAAAGGCCCCAAGGAAAAATGTGATAGAAATTCATACTAACACATGGTATGTATGATTTTGATTTATTAATTTTTCGCATCCACGCCTTCCTGTTATAGCTTATGTAAGTTGAAGCGTAAAATAGATTATTGTTCGTTGATTTAATCCCGATCATGCCTGATCATTGTTTCAACCTACAAACAAGACGACCTTTATTAATAACCACTATTATAAATTTAAAACTATATGACACACGATAAAAATATATAATTAATTCTATATAACAATATAACTATATAATATTTAAACCATAAAAAATTATTTACAATAATATAATAACTAACATACATGTGCAAAATTAATATAATACACTATAAATAAAATAAAATAAAACCTAATTTAAAAATAAAACTAACACTAATCTAACTATAATTTAATACTTAAAATTTATATATTTACAATAACCTAATCTTATCTTTACACAAAAATTAAATTATATTAAAATCTAAACTAAGGAAAAACTAAATATATCTAGTATAAGATCGAAAAAGATAAAAAAATTGAATTCTTCCTAGAATTTAACCTATGTTATAGCATTTGGCTTCATCTGGGGATAGTGGCTCCCCGTGGGGCACTAAGAACAACAGACCTTGTGTCTTCTATCAGGATATTTAGACACTTAGGAGTTAGTTAAGATCTACTTAGTCTAGTGTGTTGCTAGGTAAAAGTGTGTTTGTTAGTGTGTTTCTTTAGTATGCATTTGTAGTTAGGAAATCCGACAGTCACGATATGTTCCTGACATAGAGTGATCCGACGGTTCACATTCTCTTCGATCTTAACAACCATTAATCCATGGCTTAACACCCATTGGTCCATGATCTCTATTTAAAGAACATGGAGGGTCATTTGCCAATGATCGTTTGTGAAAAAATCTCTTGTAAAATCTCTCTGTAATATTTTTTCTTTTGCATTAATAAACTGTTCCAAGTGGTCGCATTGGTTGGGGCTGTGGATGTTTCCCTGTAGGGATTTTACCATGTCAAAACATCGATGTGTTGATCTTTGATCTGGTTGTGTGAGTGGTTACTGAAGGTGTTCGTCCTTTGTTGGAATACCTGTGTTGTCGAACATGGTATGAGAGCCTATTTGAAGACCCACTCTTGTTGTAGATCAAGATCGTGAAGCCGAGTTTCCTCATCTCCGTTTTCTTCCATTTTTGTACATTTATGAGCTAAGAGGACTGTTCCATTACGTCTGAAGCACTCGTTTCATTAAGGAATGCTTTTCATTTCACTCGAAAAGGTTTATGTTTTCCCAATATACGATCATTTCAGCTAGATCCGGAGGTATAAAGCCCGAATACGCCCTTTTTAATTTTTTGCAGAGTATTATTTCGGTTTTATTTCGGTTTTATATTATTTGTTTTTAGGTTGCTACTATTTTATATATGCATATTTCTCTTTGCCCCGCGCCCTGTGTGATCTTGGAAAATTAGAAACAGATAGGAAAATGTGCATTTTCCGGTGAAGCTAATCGAGATATAACGCTTGTTGTCATTGAGAAGCAAATTTTTTCTCTTGTGTGAAAATATTTTTTTTAGCATGCTCTCCAACAACAACAACACCCACAATCCTCCTGCTAAACAATACAATATGTTTTGCTAGCCCTTTTTGTTAAAAGTTTCCTTATTAAGCAAGAGGTCTTGAGTTCAAGTCTCTCTTTTTGTTACACTTTTTGAAAAAGTTCATGCTCCATTGTAAAGTGTATTTCACTTCAAGTATAAAAGTGAATCACTATAAATAGCTTTAATATTTCAGAGTTATTTATTTTGCATACAACTTTTCTTTTATAAAGTAACTTCATTGTAAAAGTGATCCCCACTTCTTTTTATAAAAGTGGGTTACTTCATAAAGCAACTTACACCATCACGTGGTCCTTTGGTTACTGTTTATGCCTTTTTTTAAAAGGGCATAACTTTCACATCCAAAGTCCGTTTTCAGTGCCATTGTTTTTTAAAACCGTCTAATTTTTCGAGATCTTTCCATCCAGATTATCAATTTCATTTTTTAAATCCATATTATCTACATATTTAATATGGCTTATTCAAGTAATATTTTGCTTACCAACACACCAACTACTTCCAATGGAAATCCCGTATGGAGGATTTATTAATAAGTAAAGGCTTGTACCGGATTACCTTGGGAAAGGAAACAACACACACTGATGCTAATAATAAAGTCAAATGGGATAATAGGAATGATAAAGCACGTGGATTAATCAGAATGCCCATCTCTCATGATTTAAGGTTCCACCTTCAATCAATTGATAAACCTAAAGAAACTTGAGAAAAGATTGAATCTATGTTTGGTAAACACAATATTATTCGAGCACAATAGTTAGAAAATCAAGTACCGACTTTAAGTCCAAGTGATTTTTCTTGCATTGAAGACTATCTATCTAAGTTTAAAACACTTAGAACTTTATGTGAAGAATGCAAGATAAAGATAGAAGAAGATTGTTGCATCTATCTTATTCTTTCTAAGCTAGGTAGTGCATATTCTGTGTTTGTATCTACCTTTTATGCCATGCAAGAGACTCTAGGAGCAACTTATCAAAAACCCATTCTTGATAACTTTTGTGATGCTTTGATTAGAGAGCAATATAAGCTTGTACAACTTAGAGTGATCAACACTGCAAGTACCTGCAACAAAGTCTTAGTCTTCCATCAGAAAGATAAACCCAAGAATCCCAAGAAGCAACATCCTCACCACAACAAAAAGCAACATAAGGGTCCCAAACTCACTCAGCCAACTTCTGCTCCTAATAGTGATAAAGGAGAAAAATATAAAAATAAGAAGACTGACAAGCATTGCAACTTTTGTGATAAATATGGTCATGATGAGTCCAAATGTTTCATGAATATGACAGCTTTAGAAGCAATGATGAAGAAGCAAAACATTGATATTGATTCTACTTCTTCTTCTTCTCATGGACATGCACTTTCTGCTTCTGGTTTCTCCTTCAATACAACCTCCACTTCTTGTTCTTATGAGTGGCTTATTGATTCTGGAGCATCTTATCATATGGATAAGGATAGAGACATATTTTCTTCTCTAAATGAATGTAACACCAAGAAAATATTTGTTGGTGATGATAGATCTCTTAGTGTTGAAGGATCTGGAACAATTCAAGTAGAAAATGGTCATTTCAATGATGTATTATGTGTTCCAAGTCTTTCTTATAACCTTCTATCAGTATATCAAATCACTCATTCAGGTGAAGGTAAAACCGTAGAGTTTTCACCTCACCAAGTTGTAATAAAGGATCTGAACGATCCTAAGCATGTTCTTGCAACTAGAATTGTTGATGATATTACCAGGTTGTACAAGTTTGACAACTTTGGGTCATCATTTTTTTCATCATTTTTTGTTGCTCATAGCGACGACTTGAGCAAAATTTGGCATGAGCGGTTTGGTAATCTAAACTATCGCTCATTGTATCAACTATGTAATCAACAGATGGTGACTGGTCTTCCTCATGTTTCATGCAGAGATGGTGTTTGTGCTGGTTTTTTTCTCGACAAACATCACCAGGACAATTTTTACAAACGTGCCTCTTGGCATGCCTCATGCCCTTTGCAGCTTGTTCACAATGATTTGTGTGGTCCACTTTCTTCTCCTTATTTTCTTGGGTGCAAGTATTTCTTAACTTTCATTGATGACTTTTCTAGACGTACTTGGGTTTACCTCTTAACACTTAAGAGAAAAGTTTTTGACAAGTTTTTTTCCTACAAGACCCTTGTAGAAAAACAATCTGGACATCAAATTCAAAGGTTAAGAAGAGATAATGGAGAAAAATATGTGAACAATGATTTTACAAGTTACTGCACTACACAAGTCATCCAAATGCAACACACTGTTCCATATACACCACAACAAAATGGTGTTGCAGAGAGAAAGAACCGCACATTAAAAGAAATGGCTAATTATATGATTCAATCTAAGGGATTAAGTCTAAAGTATTGGGCAAAAGACATCAACTATGCAAATTACATAGTAAATCTCACTCCCACAAAGGCTCTTACAAATATAACACCAGAAGAATCTTGGACTAAAATTAAACCATATGTAAGTCACTTCCGTGTATTTGGAAGTATAGCATGGGCTTACATTCCCGATGAGAAACATAAAGGATTGCAACCTAAAAGTGAGAAGTGTATATTTTTTAGTTATTCTGAAGATGTCAAGGTTTATAGACTTCTTCAACGACATTGTAATGAAATTATAATGAGAAGAGATGTTAAATTTGATGAAATTCTCTTGGCCTGTGAGCCTAATTCGACGTTTGTGCCTTCTTTGGCTTGTGAGCCTAATTCAACGTTTGTGCCTTCTTTGGCTTGCGAGCCTAATTTGACGTTTGTGCCTTCTTCAACTTGCGAGCCATCTTCGACAATTGTGCTTTCTTCTGTTATGGTTTCTTCTTCAGACGATGGCAGTGAGGATGAAAATCCACCCTCGCCTGCTTACCTTCCTCCAGATGAGTCCTTTGAACCTGAACCAACACCAGCTCCAGCTCCATCGCTTCCTAGATGGGTCCGTTCAACACAAGAAGAAGTTGGTGATCTTGTTGGTGATCCTTCATATCAACGTCATACACGTTCACAGTTCCAGCAAGCCTCTTCTCTTTTGGATCAAGTTTTAGAGACTCATGATCCAGAGACATTTTCATAAGCTTCAGGTCATCCAGATTTGGATACAACAATGAATGAAGAGTATTGTTCTTTAATGGCGAACAATACTTGGGATCTTGTACCTCTTATAAAAGGAAGAAAACTTGTCAGATGTAAATGGGTCTACAGAACTAAGTATGCATCATATGGAAGTGTTGAAAGACACAAGGATCGATTAATTGCCAAAGGATTTTCCCAAGTTGAAGGAATCAACTATAATGAAACATTTTCCTCTGTAGCCAAAATGAATTCTATCTTTTTTTTTTTCCCTTGCTGCCTCACATAAATGGGAGGTCCATCAGATGGATGTTAAATTTGCCTTCTTGCATGGATATTTACAAGAATAAATCTACATGGAACAACCTCCTAGCTATGTCCAAAATGACTCTAGCCTTGTTTGTCTCCTTAAGAAATCTCTTTATGGTATTAAGAAAGCTCCCCGATCTTGGTATGCCAAAATGGACAACTTTCTTATTACCACTGGATTCTCTAGATGCCAATCTGATCCTAATGTCTATACCAACAAAGTAGGAAGCCATATCATAATCCTCGTCCTTTATGTTGATGACCTTATCCTTATTGGTAGTGACTCAAAACTCTTAAACCATGTGAAAACTATCCTTAAGAAGAAAATTGAAATGACAGACTTAGGTTTTTTGCACTATTTCCTTGGCCTCCAAGTTTTGCGAACCAATGAAGGAATTTTTATTTCCCAATCTAAGTATTCTTATGACCTTCTTCGTTGCTTTCACATGGATGATTTTAAACCAACCCCTTCTCCCTTCCAGTCTGGGTCAATCTTGTTTCCACCTATACTTCTCCCGAAGTTGATGCCACCTTGTACTGTCAGTTAGTTGGTAGCCTCTTATACTTGACTCATACCCATCCTGATCTTTCCTTTGTTGTTGGTCTTGTTGCTCAGTATATGCAAAAACCCCATGAAATCCATTGGAAAGCAACTAAAATGATACTTTGCTATGTCCGTGGTACAGTTCAGTTCGGGACACATTACAGTTCAGGGGGGACTCCTTTATTGGCTGGTTTCACTGATTCAGACTGGTCCATCGACCCTGATGATCAGAAGTCTACTGTAAGTTATGTTTTCAACCTTGGTTCAGGACCTGTCACTTGGGCCTATAAGAAACAACATGCTATTTCACTTTCTTCAATAGAAGAAGAGTACCAAGCAACGATAAATGCAAGTCAAGAAGCCTTATGTCTTTGGTAGATTCTTTCAGAGTTTGGATTCCAGCAGAAACATTCGACCAAAATTTGGTGCGAGAATCAGAGTGCCATCAAGCTCGCCAAAGACCCAATTCAACATCAGTGCAAAAAACACATCAAGATACACATGCACTTCATTAGAAAGCTCATTCATGATCAAGTTATTGAAGTGCTAATTTTCCCTACAAAATATCAAGTTGCAAACATTTTCACAAAGTCTCTTACAGAAGTAAGGTTTTCCAAACTTGGATCTATGTTAGGAGTTCAGGAAGTTTTCATTATGGGGGTATAGGCTCTAATTCCTCCTTCCTTCTCCTATTGTGTCACTATTTTAAATCCTTCAATCCTATCGCAAGTTGTTCTTAAGGGGGGATGTTAGGATATTTAGACACTTAGGAGTTAGTTAATATTTAGTTTGTCGAATGTGTCGTTAGGTAAAATTGTGTTTCTTAGTGTGTTTCTTTAGTATGCATTTGTAGTTAGGAAATCCGACGGTCACGATATGTTCCCAACATAGAGTGATCCAACGGTTCATATTCTCCTCGACCTTAATGACCATTGATCCGTGGCTTAACACCCGATTGGTCCATGATCTCTATTTAAAGAACATGGAGGGTCATTTGCCGATGATCGATTGTAAGAATCTCTCTTGTAAAATATCTTTGTAATATTTTTTCTTTTGCATTAATAAACTGCTCCAAGTGGCCGTGTTGGCTGGGGTCGTGGATGTTTCCCCGTAGGGGTTTTACCATGTCAAAACATCGGTGTATTGATCTTTGATCTGTTTTTGTGAGTGGTTACTGAAGGTGTTCATCCTCTGTTGGAATACATGTGTTGTCGAACACCTTCTTTATTGGGAAATGGAGTCATTATTTCTAAAATCAAACTGACCAAGTACTTTTCTTCTTATGAAGTTTAACCCTATATAGAAGTAGTAAAACTATCAATATATAGAAATTTAAAACATGCTTTATAATAAATCTCAAGGAAGGCTAATAGAGGATTTCCTTATTAAAATCTACTCAATAATTGTCTAAAATAATCAATCTAATTTTAACAAAAATTTCAAACCTTTAACTGATTTTGTCTTAACTCAAGGTTATAAACAATATTTAGATTACATATATTTTCTTTTAGACCCAGTTAGATTAGGCTATAAAAATCACTGAAAAAGTACTAATAACAGAGTATTGATGAGGATATGTAAACAATATTAATAGACATCACAAATATTGATTCACTTCCATCCAGGCGTCCGTAGTCTTGGTGAATTTATCTGCATACCCCAAACTGAATTTCCTTTCACCACTTCATTAGAATGATTTATTTATTTGAGACAAGGACAATCATTTAATGAATTTCCTTTCATCATCTCCTTTGGACAAGATGGGGGCAATCAATATGTTTGAATTTCCTTTCACCATATGTCATTTTTTTTAGTTTAATAATTTGAAGTGGGGGAAATTAGTGTGTTAGAAAACACATGGGATTATATTTGTTTTAGATATAAAATAGAGTAGATATGTCTACATGTTAAAGGATACTCTGTGATTAATTTCTTTCAGTTCTAAATATACCTTTTCCTTTGAGTAAATTACATGTTTTTAAATTTTCTTATGATTAAAGGTTAACCTTGAGACAACTAATAAGCTATAATCTAATATTAAGGTTAAATTTACAAGGATTATTCTAAACATACTTTTTCAACTGAAATAAATACATAAATAAAATTTTCACAAACCTTGTCAAAGTAGCATGCCTAATTTTCTTCTATTGACTAACTTTATTATTTCTATAAAGATTCATGTGATTAAATGAGAAATAAAGACTTAATCTTATTTATTCAATTCAAACTGTATTATTTAGTAACATCATTGTCACTAATTTCATTGAAATTAACTACAAAACAAAATCCAAACTAAACCTAACTTCTTCAACTATAACAAATCATCAGTTTGAAGAAATTTATTATTCTCTAAAATCTGTCAAAAAATTCAATAAATTTTTTTCTCATTAAATGAGTTCTTCAATCTAAAGAAAGTGAATGCCAATGTAAATCCACACCACACTGATATTTACAAGGAATGAAATGAAGAAAATCATTTCTAAGAAAGGAAATGTTTAAGAAAACACCCATTGCCATGCCTTTCTAATACTTCTCCTCTGATATTTTGAAGAGAAAATGAGTTCCTTCCCACAATTACTACAATCGGATATGGTCCAAACCACTTATGATCAAACTTGCCATGCTTTCTTGGTTCCTCTCCTCTGCCATCCCATCTGAGCACTAAATAACCAGGTTCAAAGCTTCTTTCTTTTGCACTTCTGTCAAAAATTTTCTTCATCTGATCTTGATATTCTTGAAGTCTGTCATTGACCTTCTCTTTGCTTTCCCATACTTCAATAATCTAATTGATCCTCCTTGTTAAATCATTAGGTTCCTCTCCTACATCCTGAAACAATTTCATGTGAGGAAGAGCCAAATTAATAAGAAGTATTGAATCGATGTCATAGACCAATTGGTAAGGAGACATACCTATATATCTCTTTGTGCTAATTCTATTTTCCTAGAGAGCATACTTCAGATGAGAATACCAAGATTTTTTATTATCAGTTAAAATTTTCTTGATAATTGTCATAAGACTTTTATTAGAAGATTCAACTAATCCATTGCCTTGTGGATAATATGGAGTTGAACGACCAAGGACAATATTATATTTTTGACAGTAATTAATCATTGCCATGGATCTAAAAACTTGAGCATTATCAATAATTATTTTTCTAGGGCACCCAAATCTAGCCAAAATGTTATTTTCTAAGAAATCAATCACCATAGAATCAATAGCAAATCTGGTTGGAATTGCATCCACCCATTTGGTAAAATAATCTGTTGTGGTCAATATCCATTTATGTTGATCACTAGAAGATGGTTGAATCTCCCCTATGAAGTCTAAACCCCATTGTTGAAAGGGTGCTTCATTTTTAATTCATACTAATGGCAGAGTTGATAATTTTTGTTTTCTAGTAAATATCTGACATTCTCCACAAGCTCTGACTTTATAATTTACATCAAAAATCAATTTAGGCCAGTAATAACCAACCCTTAAAATTTTGTAGGCAGTGGCCCTCCATGCATGATGGCCTGCACAAATCCCTTTATGGAATTCCTCTATAATGCTTTCAGTTTCATCTTAAACTAAACATATTAATAGGAAACCTAGAGAGTCTTTCCAATAAAGAGTGTTATACATGATGCAATATTTGATAGCTTGCAACTTTAGAATTATTGCTTTAGATGGACTTAGATCTGGTGGACAAGTGAAAGTTTGCATGTAACTTATAATGTCTTTGTATCAAGGTGAGGAAATATACTTCTAATCAATAGCTTCTTGTGTATTTACTTCCTCATAATCTAATGTTGGATTTCCATTTTCTGATGATACAAGATTAACTCCAAGGACTTTACAGTTGGATTCAACCAAAATATTTGCTAGACCTTGACGTTTTATTGATGATGATGATGATGATTAACATCCACTAAGATTGAATTGGTCTATCCGACCTTAAGAGGGTAAGTGATTTCTTGTGATTCTTGAGAATTTTATTTCCGTGCTCGAAAAGCGTTAAGAGAAGCTTTCCAAGATCACCATACTTTTGTTGAGTTAAGAGGTTAGGAAGGTTGGTAGTGTGAAAAATATTTTGAAAATGAGATCTAATATGGGTATAGGCTGTGTTAACACCAGAATTTGACCGAGTTTTATAGATTTGTGTTTTCTACCTAAGTCTGTAATTTTGCTTGTCTCTCCTTCTTTCGCAGACCCAATCGTATGATTTCCTCTCGGCTTGTAGTTTGTTTTCTGTTTAATTTCGTCTGTTTGATCGACTTGTTTCCTCCAAGGCTGATCACTTCTCTCTTTGCCTCTGTTGCCTAGATCCTCTTGTTTTCTCGAGCCCTCAGTCAGTCATTCAAGTAAATTGTTCACAGAGACCGCAGCTGTAAGCACAAGCACAACACTTAGAGCGATTTAAGATAGACTCAAATCAAGCGAGCGAGTAGATCAACTTCCGATGGTGGAAACCCATCAGATAGATAAGATCAACGACCATTGGGTTATCGAGATTACAGAGTTGCACATGGTTTAACATCAGACCAAGGCTCAAAAAAGTGAGATCTGGGCCGTTCATTTTAGAGGGACACGTGGTGCACAATCAACAAGGTCATGATTTCGTGACCCGGGAGGTCGAGATTCAATCACATAAGAAACTCACGAAACATGAAATCACGAAAATATCGCAGCCATTGATCAAGGGAGAAAGTTGGACCGTTGGATCAGCTTTTCATGATTTCGTGAGTCGGGAAAGTAAGATGGTTGAGTCTTGAGGACTCGCGAGACGCGAAATCATGAAATGACCAGGGCCGTCCGATCAAAGGGGATGCATGGAACCAGATCCGAGCATCGTGATTTCGTGACTCGGAGTTTTGAGCAGGGAGCACATCGTGAACTCGTGAAACGCAAAATCACGATGCGACTAAAGGTTGGGCCCACGATTGCAACCTGTGGTCACATGGAAGGTAGAGCCAAAAGGAAAGTAAGCGCTTATTTATTAACTGGTGACGAGGTTTCCGGGATGCATCTTGGCCGTTGGATGCAAAATAGATCCAGCCTTCCATCTGAGTTAGTCAATTTCGCGATATCAGGTGTTGGAATGTTGGGACTCAGATGAAGTAAAGACTCCCAATAGGCAAAGTCTTGATAATGCATTTGAATATAAGCTCCGGGTCACAGTTCGAGGTCACATACAAGGTGGGGTTGATGAAAAGGATCCACGCCAAAGGGTTGAGAGAACCTGTATTGATTGCAGGGGAAGCGCAACAGATCCCTGAGATGCCAGGATTGACTCATAGAAATCATGGGCGCTGCCCAGAAACATTCATTGGTGTCAGGCCTCGTCCCAATCCTAAGGAAGGAAGTTATTGAAGATAGAGGCGGCAGTTGAGACCTCACCTCACCCCATAAATGAAATATGTTGCAGAGAACAAAAATGAAGGCAGACTATCCATCGAATCTCCCCCCTGGATGGATTTTTCTGTAAAACACATAGATGCGTCTGTCTCACGTCTGACGAAGGAGGCCTACATAGTTTGGCATAACGAGTGTCAACTAGAAGCTTTGAATGTCGAGGTCTGATCATAGTCATGGTGGTTGCAACATTTTGCTTCTATATAGGCAATTTTTATATTTTGTTAAGGTTGAATAGTTGAGCTAGGCTCCCTTATTGTAATATTTTGATAAAGAACTCTGGTTCTCTAGTTAGGTATTTGTTTTTGAGACATCTTAATTAATCTAAGTCAACTTCTCACTCCATCTTATTTTTCCTCTGAAACTGAAATAGTTTATGATTGAATGATTCATATGGACTATATGTGACCGTGTTGTAATACATGTTTATTACAGTACTGTTATAGCGTTTTTTAGTTTTCTAAAGCTCTGAATTCAGGAGGATCTTGTGTTCTAAGTTTTTTCTTCTTTAGGCTACTGGAAGACTTGATGTCCATGGCAGACCTCCACATTTTCTCACAAGTTCTTCCTCCTACTCACCCTTACTACAACTTATTGACTGGAATTGATTCAAGACCTCAATTGTTTGTGCATGCCTGCCTAGAATTTTCTGAGTTAGAACGTTATTCTCATTGAGTTTCCTCCATTTTGACCACTCAAAAAATCAATTACCATTTACTTATAAAATGATGGGTATTGGGATTACCTTCTAAGCAATCATAAGGCGACTTCTAATGCTAACATTTATGGCGCCGTTGCCGGGGATGAGATTGAAGATTTTCCTTGGTTAGGATGACAACAAAGTTCTGATTCTGAAGGTGCATCAGACATCAAAACCTTTGAAGAGTGCGCTTGCACCTGGCGACTCCACTGTGGTGAATCCACTGTCTCGTCTCCACTTTTTCAGTGTGGCTACTTCTGGCTACACCTGGTAGCCCTCGGGAGAACACAACGATCAGAGCTAGTCTTTGATGGCAAACAAAGATCAGGCACACTCATTCTGCGCATCATTCGCCTGACGACTCCATGGTTGAAGGATTGATTGACGACTCCACTGGTTCAGAATGGAAAGAATCCTGGCTCAGAGGTTTGCTCCCTTTAATTTCTTCGTTGTTCCTGGTTTTCCTAATGTTGTTCCTTCTCCATATGAATGGAATGATTATTTTCCTATATTTAGAGAGCATAGAGGGGAGAACCCTACTCGACAGCTCAAAGAGTTTCATGAACTCATGCACTAGTGGGAGATACATCATGGAGATGTATTAATGAATATGTTTTTGTTTTCGTTTGCAAGGGATGCTCGTGAGTGGTATCATTCTTTACCCCCTGCTAGTATCTCTTCCCTGGAACAGTTTCACGCAGCTTTCAATGCTCATTGCCAAAAGTTTTATCCCTCTGAGTTGATTTGTCATGGCTGTTGTGAGGGATACGACGACCATGATCAAGATATGGTTGCATCTAATTAAGGCTGTGAGGATGAGGACCACGATGAGTAAGAATATGATCTAGGTAAGTTGACGGAGATGGTAAAATCACTCACTACCGACATAAAAAGGTTGGATTCTGAAGAAAGAACTGAGGATTTTCCAGTCCTTGAGGTGGATGTTCTTAACAACCCTATTGATGATGATAGCATTGAAGATTTCATGACTGTAGAGGCCTCACATTCTGCTCCTGACGTGCCTGCTGTACCAAGATTTGATGATTATTCTGATCAAGAGTAGCAGGAGGTGCAATTTATCTTTTGTTCAGAGCCTGTTAGCATGCAGCCATCACCTGAGATCAGTTAGCTGGTATTGACTGTTCACCCTCCTGTGCCTACTAGAAACATTAAGCCATATGTGGGCCGCGGTGTAGCAGAGGAGTCTGCCTATTACAAATTTTCCAGGATCTGCCACTCATTCTATGAGCCTGTCAGCAATTACATGGAGTGGAATTTCCTTCATATCTTGGAGCCGCCTTGTTTCATCTCAACTTCAGCCTTTGAAGAGGGGATGAAGGGTGTAACCGTTCTGCTGTCATGGTTGCATCATCTACTAGTTATCATCGATGGAGTAAAGGAGCTTCCAGTTAGGAAGTTACTTGAATGGCTATGGTGGAAGATTTCTTTCACCTAGCATCATGTAAAATCTGGCTAGTTTAGGACTCTACATAAATAAGCTCCTTGGAGCATGTGTGTTTATTTTTGTTTTTACTTTTTGGCCTGTATTTTTCAGCAGGGTGTTTGAGCTTGACTCCATAGTCCAACAGAAGGTGACTAGAACTGCAACAAGAGACTCTATAGCCCAATACTAAGGCATTGAAACTGCAGAAAGGATTTCTTAGAGCCTCACAGGGAGGTCTCTATCCCCCATGGAACCCATATGTTAACACCAGAATTTGACCGAGTCTTATAGATTTGTGTTTTCTACCTAAGTCTATAATTTTACTTGTCTCTACTCCTTTCGCAGAACTAATCGTATGATTTCCTCTCGGCTTGTACTTTGTTTTCTATTTACTTTCGTCTATTTGATTGACCTTTTTCCTCCAAGGCCGATCACTTCTCTCTTTGCCTCTATCACCTAGATCATCTTGTTTTCCCGAGCCCTCAGTTAGTCATTCAAGTAAATTGTTCACAAAGACTACAACTGTAAGCACAAGTGCAAGAATTAGAGCGATTTGAGATGGACTCAAATCAAGCAAGTGAGTAGATCAACTTCCAACGGCGGAAACCCATCAGATAGACCGGATCGACGACCATCAGGCTATCAGGATTATAGAGTTGCGCAAGGTTTAACATCATATTGAGGCCCAAAAAAGTGAGATTTGGGCCGTTCATTTCAGAGGGACACGTGGCGCACAATCAACAAGGTTGTGATTTCGCGACTCGGGAGGTCGAGTGTCAATCACATCAAAATCTCTCGAAACACGAAATCATGAAAATATCATAGCCGTTGATCAAGGGAGAAAGATGGACCGTTGGATCATCTTTTCGCGATTTTGTGAGTCAGGAAAGTAAGAGGGTCGAGTCTTGAAGACTCGCAAAACGCGAAATCATGAAATGACCAGGGCCATCCGATCAAAGGGGACGCATGGCACCAGATCCGAGCATCGCGATTTCACGACTCAAGGTTTTGAGCAGGGAGCACATCATGAACTCGCGAAATGCAAAATCATGACGTGACTAAAGGTTGGGTCCATAATCGCAGCCCGTGGTCACATGAAAGGTAGAGCCAAAAGGAAAGTAAGCGCCTGTTTATTGGCTAGTGACGAGGTTTCTGAGATGCATCATGGCCGTTGGATGCAAAACAGATCTAGCCACCCATCTAAGTCAGTCGATTTCACGATATCGGGTGTCAATATGTTGGGACCCAAATGAAGTAAAGACTCCTGATAGGCAAAGTCCTGATAGCGTGTTTGAATATAAGCTCCGAGTCACGGCCCGAGGTCACATACAAGGTGGGGCTGATGAAAAGGAGCCGCGCCAAAGGGTCGAGAGCGCCTGTATTGATTGCAAGGGAAGCGCAACAGAGCCTCGAGACGCCAGGATTGACTCATAGAAATCATGGGTGTCGCCTGGAAACATTCATGGGCGCCAGGCCTCGTCCCAATCCCAAGGAAGGAAGTTATTGAAGATAGAGGTGGCAGTTGAGACCTCGCCTCGCCCCATAAATGAAAGATGTTGCAGAGAACAAAAATGAAGGCAGATTGTCCATCGAAACTCCCCCCTGGATGGATTTTCCTGTAAAATGCATAAATGCGCTTGTCTCACATCTAATGAAGGAAGCCTACACAGTCTATCATAGCGAGCGTCGAATAGAAGCTTTGAATGTTGGGGTCTGATCACAGTCATGGTGGTTGCAACATTTTTCTTATATATAGGCAGTTTTTATATTTTGTTAAGGTCGAATGGTTGAGCTAGGCTCCCTTATTGTAATATTTTGATAAAGAACTCTGGTTCTCTGGTTAGGTATTTGCTTTTGAGACATCTTAATTAATCTAAGTCAGCTTCTCACTCCATCTTATTTTTCCTCTGAAACTGAAATAGTTTATGATTGGATGATTCATATGGACTGTTTGTGACCGTGTTGTAATGCATGTTGATTACAGTACCGTTATAGCATTTTTTAGTTTCCTAAAGCTCTGAATTCAGAAGGATCTTGTGTTTTGAGTTTTTTCTTCTTTAGGCTGCTGGAAGACCTGATGTCTGTGGCAGACCTCTACATTTTCTCACCAGTTCTTCATCCTACTCATCCTTACTACAACTTACTGAATGAAATTGATTCAAGACCTCAATTGTTTGTGCATGCCTGCCCAAAATTTTCTGAGTTATAACGTTATTGTCATTGCGTTTCCTCCATTTTGACCACTCAAAAAATCAATTACCATTTACTTATAAAATGATGGGTACTGGGCTTACCTTCTAAGTAATCAGAAGGCAAGTTAGAACTAAATTGGCTACCCATACCGAATATCTAAGAGGGACAATGATTTTAACATCTAATATTTTTTTCAGCTCTTTTTCAATTATGCGTAAAAGAATGGGATTTACCTGTCTTAGTTTCTTCTTAAATGGCTTGACTCTTGGTTTGAGAGGAATTCAATGCTGAATAATACTAGTATAATATGTCTTCAAATCCTCATATTTCCAAGAAAAGACATCTATAAATTCTTTAAATAAATTTACATACCTTTGTTTTTTATCCTTAGGTAGATATTTTGAAAGTTTCAAAAATTTTGGGTCAATTTCAGTACCCAGATTACAATCCTCCACTTAATCCACGTGTGGTCTAACAATAGATTTATTAGCAACATAATTTTGATCAATTTTTTTTTCAAGAGGAATTAAACCTTTTGGAATATAATTATTTTTCAATTGTAAAATTTTATGTTGTGCAATCATACTCCTCAGATTATCATCCACAAGTATATAATCTTCTTGATCACATTCATTATCTTGATCAATATGTGTGACTGGAAATTCATCTATCATCTCCAAAAATTCTTTAACTTGATGATCATCTTCGAAAACCTACCAATGTTTTATATTATCCAGAATTGAGGGTATGTACCTCATTTCCACCTCATATTTAAGTTGTGAGACTTTTGGAGGTCTGAAAGTACTAGCTTTCACAACCTATGAATTAGCTTTTTCATTTTCTAATCCGAGGATAGAATGAATATTAAAGGTCAAAAATAAATTTTTAATCAAACCCCACACAAGATTTATGTATGCTCTCATCCTAGGATGTTTTTCTTGGTATATTCCTCTGACTTGTTTTACTACTAATTCAACATCACCATATGCAATCAAATTTTTAATTTTTAACTTTCTAGCAGTTTCTAGTCCTAATACTAAAGCTTCATATTCACACATGTTGTTTGTTGAATTTGTTTCAAACTCTAATATAAAAGAATATGGAATAAGCTTGTCTTATAATGGTGAAACAAATAATATACTTGCTCCAAAGCCTTCCCAATTAGATGCTCCATAAAAAAATATTTTCCACATTCATGTTTCAAAATCATCACTCAAAACCATATTCACATCTGCTGCACACAATTCAGAATCAATATTTACAAATAATGTACAACATCCCAAATCTCATTCTTCACAGTAAATAGGATATGTTTTTGGATTTTTAGGCTCACTTACTATGTATTTCAGTTTGGTTTCTCTGTAAAGTATCATGAATTCCCCTCCAAAAATGGGAATGGTGGCATATGTCATGTCTAATTGTAAATATCCACCTAATTTCCCTACCCATGATCTTGATAATAACTTGCCATAATTTGGAGGCACATCAACAACTACTACATCCATCATTATACTCTTGACTGGAATTTGTGCTAGATTCACCACTAAATATTTAATCATCCCTAAGCATTTAAATTTTATAGAGTCTAATGAATATAGGTCTTGATAGGGTCTAGTTATTTCAAGTCCCAGTTTATCCATGATTACCTTAGGCATTAAGTTGTGAGATTCTCCAGAATCAAGCATGCAATTTTGTAACAAACGATCATGCACATTCATAGTGATATAGAATGGTGCTACATAATCTCCTTTATCTTCAATGTGTGGACCAAATATCACAGTAGGGTGTTCATCTTCTAAATTTATTGTATCTCCCTATTGTGCTAGAGTTGATTGCTCGATTATCTTTGAAATCTGTTTTTTTATATAAAGTATTTTTTGCTAATTCAATTAAAGGAATAGGGATTTTGATTTTACTTAGCTCATATTCAAGAATAAATGAATTTCTAAGTTTATTTGATTCCTTATTTTCGGCTTCTACTTGTTTGCTTTGGGATTGATCTATTACTTGTTTAGAAGTAGAGACTTCTTTAGACTTATCCTTTGTTAAAACCTTCTTAGGCTGATTTTTCTCATTAGCATTATTTGTATTCTGCATTGGTCTTAATTCATATTTTTTGTGCAGTTCAACTTGAAGAGCATAAAAAAATAATTTAAACTGAGAAGAAGTTAATTCGGGAACTTCATTTTCAATCTCATCAAAAACTAGATTTAAAGATTGCTCATAGTCATCTTGAGTGACATAAGGATTTTCAAATTCTTCCTGACATAAATTCAATTCTTCCTCTTGCTCTTCATATTGTTGATCAAGTTTGCTCTATCAAGTTTTGATCTTTCAAAGGTGGTTGAATTGGATGATCATTACTTCTACCCCTTTAGAGCATTTGAGGTGGATCAAATTGCCTCCTAAATTGATTAAGATTCATGTTTCCATCAGGCCATCTTCTATATACTTCCATTCTTGCTATCTTGTTGGATAAATCTCTTATCATCTTAGACATTTCTTCAATTTTGGTATCCTTAATATCTTTTGATAACCCTGATGTTTCAACTTGTTCTTTAATTTTCTTGGTATGTTTTTGACTTGGATCAATTTTAATTTTATCTTTTCCTGAAGCTATCATATTAGATTCAATGGCATCTTCCTACATGTTTGCTAATGTTCTTGATCTTCTTTCTCTTAAAATCAAGGCAAAGTCTGGATCACATGCGTCTGCAAAAGTTATTCTTGCAGTTGGTTGGCAGGGTTTTACATTAGCTGGAATCTTGCTATAGGTTTTATTGAATCTCTTGATAAACTCAGATACGGACTCATTGTTCTTATTTTTAAAGGTTCCAAACTCAGTCAAATAGCAAAGGTGATTTTTTCTCTCTCCCCATTGTCTAAGAAAATATTCCTCCAATTCATTCCAATTATGAAGAGTGTTTGGTTGGAGTCCCTTAAACCAAGTTATCACTTCTCCTTCAAATGTTTGCACTAACAATCTCATGTTCTAATCCAAACTTATCTACAAACTCATCAAAATATGCTAGGTGTTCTACAACAGTAATCTCACTTTCACCATTAAATTTTGGTAACATTTTAAGATAATTTTTTGGTAAATCATTAAGATTAGCAGGAAAAAAAATGGTGCGTACTTGGCTGCAACTTTATTAAAAACCATAGGAGGAGGAGGAGGCTGATTAGGTTGATTTACAGCAGCCATAGCTAGGAAATTAAGCATTAACTGGGAATTCTCAATATTAAGGGGATTTATATAGGTTCTAAAAGAATCTTCTTTTCCAAAAGGAACTTCCAGGACAAAAGTTGGGGGGTCCTCTAAAAGTTATTTTTTAGGACTTAAAAAGGAAAACTTTGGAGAACTAGATGAAAATGGAAAATCTTCAAGAGGTTCTTTACCATAAAGGTTTGGAGAATCCTAGAGTGATTCTTTTGGAGAAACAAATGGAGAATTTTCAGGGAGATATATTTGAGAGACTATGGTAGAATCTTTAAGAGAAAGATGAATATATGTTTCAGGAATCAATTGGATAGATTCTGTTGTAGATAATGTCAAAGGAAGTTTTGGAGAATTTGAAAGAGGTTTCTTAGGAGATGTAGGTAAAGGTAGAGTTGGAAGCTCTTAAGGGATTGTGGGAATTAGAACTTTTATTGGGGAGATTTTAGGATAACCAACATATTTTCCTTTGGATTTAGGGATAATAGAAGATGATAGTTTAGAATTAAATGATGCAGTGGGTAGGGTTATATGTATACACTTGGGATTTTTCTTAGAAAATAACTTTTCATGATTTTCTACTAGTGTTATTTTCTTAGGATCTGGATGTGCTCTAGTGTTTTTCTTTCCTGATGCCAGGATTGAAAAAGTGTGGAATCGCCAGGTGAAGGATTTCAGCTAGCCTAAGTTTTGTTCACCATCAAAAGGTAGGTATAAATTTTTTTACCCATGGAAAATATTCTAAATTCACTACCCGACAACGGTGCCAAAAAATGTTGTATTCCTTGAGATATTTCTTGGCTAGGGAATCAATGCCAAGGACATTTTAAAATTTCAGGTGGTTTGGTTTGAAAATATATTCAACGAACAAAGGGTTTAATACTGGTTTTAACTGTGATATTTTATGGTAAGTTTATTTGATTAATAGTCAAACCATAAAGGGCTTAGATCTTACTACTTTGGCACACTTTAAATTATTGTTGGTAGAATAGTGAGAAAACAAAATCAAAGATAAACAAAATGTATCTAAATATAAATATCAAAGTTATCTCTGATAGAAGAAAACACAGACACATATAAATGAGCTTTATTTGTTCATGTGAAATTACATTTCCAAAACATAAACAAATTATAATATTAATGAAATAGGTCACAAATTTAACTTACAGTTGAATCCATGAAATCTAAAACCTTAACCAGTGCTTGATGTAGACAGTAGTGGTCGTACTAAATTGTCTGTAGCATCAACTCATAAAAATTTGAAAGAAAAGAAGAAAAAATAGCGATAACAAATTACTAAGAAAGATCACATATGCCAAAGATCAAAACCAAGAATCCTTTACTGCTTGCAAAACTGATTTTTATTAAAACTTCAAAAAAGTCTCCAGTTCAAAAATCCAGCCCTGATTAGATCGAGTTTTCCTTCTTCTATACAAAAATTTCTACAACCAAAATTGGTTGGAAAAGCTATCTTTCAACCTTTAATTTACATAAATAAAATCAACCATTACAAAATAAGATAATATTCATTCGAGAATAGAATGATTGCCTAAATTTTAGTTGAATTTGTTG
>ML853304.1:12732-51747 GCA_009831015.1 Picea engelmannii | reverse complement strand
AATCAATAGCCAAGCAAGGCTAATGCACCAAGCAAGAATAGAAACCAAGCTGATCAGATAGTCCCACCCAGAAACTGGCGCAACACCTTCCCCAGAAACTTGCGCACAAAACTGCCAACTGCAGTGCGCAGAAACTGCTCTCTGCAATTCTGAGAAGTGTGAATAATGAGAACTGGCGCCTTGTATTTATAGTGGTCTGGCAGACTTACTGGGGCCGACTTCTCCTTTTGGTTACTAATTAATTCATATTAAATATATTTCTGCAGCCGACATCTCGTCTAGGGTTTCCTTTACTTCTTTGCTTCCTTTCGGAATATTCTAATCTCGTCATAGGTCACAATAGAGGTTCATACCTTCCAAAGCTACCATAATATTAACAAAATCAACATGACTAATCTGGGAGAATGTCTGCCCAATGCTGCTAATTGGAGAAACATCAACATCCTGGGCCATTCACCACTAGACAAATCAACATGGCCACGTGAGTGAATGTATCATCCTCCCTTGGTCAAATCAGCATGACCAATCTGGGAGAATGTCTGCCTGATGCTGTTAATTGGAGAAACGTCAACATCCTAGGCCATTCACCACTAGCCAAATCAGCATGGCCTCGTGAGTGAATGTATCATCCTCCCTTGGTCAAATCAGCATGACCAATCTGGGAGAATGTCTGCCTGATGCTGAAACATCAACAAAGCACTCTCATTATTGTATTACTAGGTTATGGTTTAATAGCCGACCTAGTCAAATTATTTTATATTATTCTAGGTGGCTAAGGTTGACCTAAGTATTTATGTGGACCCATAACCCCCTCATGGGGGAAGTGCCCCATCTCATAAGTTGCGTATAAATACACACCTCATGAGTCATTTGTAACATCATATTCATTCGTTTGTGATTGATTCTTTTGCTTAAGGGCACGACTTCTCTTGCTCTCTTGTTCATGGATTCACTCCTCTTTATGTGATATTTATGTTCAAGGTTTATGTTGGATTAGGGCCTTTTGAAGTGTTCACCCTAGATCCACGATCTCTTTATCATTCCAACACTTCATCCCCCACCTTTTGTTCATGTGAGAAACAATGTTAGAAGTGTACCTTACCATATCATATAGTTCCTTGGTCACATAGATGTAAAAGTGCTTTCCACTCCTCCGTCACTAATCCCTCCATAATGGACTCGACCAATGTAACTACATCTTGAAAAGACACTCTTTAGGTATCATGCATCAGAAAGGTTGTATAAATATGATCATGAGTATATACTAATGAGAGTAGGTCACACACATTGTATAATCATAAATATTTGGGAAATTGCACAATGAACAAGATGGGTTAGCCATCATGGCCATGAGTAGGCTTATGTTAGCTTAGAGTCGGGTCTTTACAATGTATTCAAAACAATTTTGGTAAGCAAAGTTCTTAGGTTTCTTTTTTTCTCAAGGGCTTCTACCTCCTTTGCTTGGTTGGAATGATTCCTAACAAGGACATCAAGAAATTACTTTTTTGGCATTAGGAGATTGATGGAGAGACTACAAAGAGATTACAAAGCAACTTGTTGTATGATAACCATCTATACTACATGAGGTCTTAGGGCAGATCCCCTGCACTGGTTGCCTCTATTGCATGCCTCACTCAATGTCCTTGTTGGATTAGGTTCCCTAATCAATACTAATAGGTTTGCAGTAGGTACTATCCACGAAATGTGGGAAAGTGCTTGGGGTTTCCCTGCAAGGTTTTCCTTTATATATATATATATATATATATATATATAATGCTTATTTTTTATTCTCAATTTCTATGGAAACAAAAGTGAAGATTCTACAAAATGTGGTGAGTGATTGTGATTGATTGCTACACCTCTAGTTGCTACTTCTTTATAGTTTCTCTTAAATAATAATATAATAATCATATTTAAGGTCACAACCTAGCCAGATGCCAAATCAATGTATGAGACCCCCATGTTTATGTGACAAGGGACCGCCTAAAGTGCAAAAACATGTCATGGCTTTAAACTTGCGTGCTAGATTTATATCACTGTTGTAATGACAATGGTTTATAAAAACAAAAAGAACCCTTGAAAGTTGAACGAAAGTCTTATTTGTTAGTTTTATTTGTTGCTTTGAGTTGATTCTCCTTTAGCAATAGCAATTCCAACCTCGATCCTTGTGCGGAGCAGTTTGTAGTTGATGGAGAAAGGGTGCACTAGAGTTTTCTCAGTAGTGCACAATAATTATGGATATCTAGTGGTGAGTAGGCATACATGTGCCATCTTTAGAAGGTGTAGGGTCGAAGTTAGTGATGACGCATTGTATGAGGGAGTTTCTAGATATAGAGGGGTATAGTTTCCAAGGCAAGGAGATGCATGCATTTAGTTTTTCAAGCAGACACTCTATTCTAGACAATCTTAGCCATGCATGAGGGTGCACTCTTCCCAAGGGTGGTGCATGAATTAGTGTTTTGGTTTCTCTCCTCAAGAGAGGTGCTCCATTGCTTGTCTAGACTCCAGATTCAATGTATTCCTCTTCATCTCTTATTTTATAAATGAGACAGAGGGTGCTTCACTGGTTTGTTTAGTCATAGAAGTCTTGAGCTAATTGTATTGTAATTTCTTCTTTCAGTTGATAGAGAATGATGTGATTGGTTGTTGCAATTTGAGCTTGCTGTCCTAATTTTCAAATTGTCATATATGTAGATCTACCATTCTGATTTATGTTGTTTTAATACAAGTGTGAGCCAAAGTGTGAGATTTACCCAGATTGAGTATTAGTGTGAGCAAAGGTTGGTTCCCATTAGAGACAGGTAAAAGACAAGTGTTTTGGTTGTTTTTGCTTCAGAGACAGGGCTAGCACAGTCTCACATGGATTTGAGAGAGATTGCTATTTTTAGCAGGTGCCCTACTGTTTAGGAGACAATGATTGGAGACTTGCATGTTGATTCTGAGCCAGATGAGACTTTTTTCAGGGGTCATGCAAGTACTTTCTATTTTTAGCAGGTGGAGTTAGGGGGGTCATATGATGATTTCGAGCATATATCCAGGTTTCTTACAGAAAATCGAATCCGATGAGTCTATTTTGAGTGACATGCAAGGACTTACTATTTTTAGCAAGTAGAGTTCCATGCTTCGCATGTCAATTCTGATTGCATATTTGGAATTTTCACGAAGAATCGAATCTGATGAGGATGATATCATTGACATGTGGCGCGATTTTATTTTCAGCAGTGTCTATTTTTAGACATACGATATTTGGTAGTGGTCTCATTGTGGACCTGGACATATTGGCGATTTCCTATTTTTTAGGGCTGAATTGCTATTTTTGGCATGTCTATATTTAGCAGGGCTATTTTTAGTAGATATGGTCGCCATGCAGGATGACAAGTGGCAGGTTCAGATTCTGACATGTGGGAGTTTCAGAAGGTGACAAATGGCCAACTTGGGCACTTTGCTTGAGGACATGTGGCACATTCGTTAAAGACAAGTTGGTAGACGTGATAAATTTACGTGTTTGAGTTGCTAAAGATAAACTTTCCATTTCATACACATGCTCCCTATTCCTTACGCACATTCCCCAAGTCTTATTTAATGCACCTCCTTTTCTGTATTTTCTAGCATTAATGCACCTTCATTTTCCCTAATTTTTAGCATCCCTCTTTTCCCTATTTTCTAGCATTAATTAGCCTCCCTATTCCCTTTTTCCTAGCACATTGTCTTAAATGAGCCTCCATTTTTTCTATTTTCTAGCTCTCCCTAATTTCTAGAATATTGTCTTAAATGAGCCTCCATTTTTCCTATTTTATAGCCTCCACCTTTTCCTCTCCCTAATTTCTAGCACATTGTCTTAATGTGCCTCCATTTTTCCTATTATTTAGCATCCTTCTCTTCCCTATTTCCTAGCATCAATGCGCCTCCCTTTTTCTCTATTTTCTAGCGCATTAATTCTTTTTCCTACTTTTTCCTAATCCCTAACGCATTACTCCCATTTACATATATCAATTCCCTATTTTTGTAATCCTCTCTCTCCCTATTTCTTAGGGCATTAACTCTTTTAATGCATTCTTTCCCTATTCCTTAACATAATTCTCTATTAATCCCTCCATTATTCCTCCCATCACATGTAGTTAATCTCCTTTTCCCTATTTTCACTATGCCTTAACTCCTTCTCCATTCATCCACACGTGCGCATGTATCTTATCCTTTCTCACGTATTCATATTCCTCTCCATGCGCATGCATCTTATCATGTGCCCCCCCTTTCTTAGCACATATATGAATCTCCTTTCTTCTCATGCACCTTAAATTAACTACCACACACGCATTAATCCTTCCATCATACCATGCATCATCTATTGTTACTCATGCGCCTTCCTTCTATTTTCCTATTCCCATTCATGTGCCTTCCTTTATTATCTTATAAGTTTTTAGCATGCATTCTCTTATTTTTTAGCCCATGCGTTTGGCTTTATTCCCTGTTTTGGCCACACATATGCGCCTCATGGATCTATATATTGGAGAGGTCTCCTCATTGTTCAGGGTCAGATTTTTGCAGCAGCAGCATACATACTCTCTCTCTCTCTCTCATTCTTCTATAGTCTAGCTTCTAGTTCTTTGTGCGAAGATAACCATTGTACCGGTTCTTGTGCTTGTCTTCTGTGGTGCAATCAGCCCTTTGGCAAGCCATTAATAAATAAGTGTTCTTCTTGTATCGAGCTTTCGTTTCTTGTCGGTATTGTGATCTTACTTTGTGCATTGATTAGTAGTTCTTAGCCGCTTATTGTGATTAATTTCAATCTTTTAAGTGTGTTTTCTTTTCCTCTTTCTATTCATCTTTCTCACTCTAACACTGCAGGGATCCTTTCAAGTGAAATATACTATCGTTTTCCTAACGTCTTGGGCTGTTTTACATGCTATCCAAGACAAGTTTGGCCACTGTTTTTTGTGTTTTATTGCAGAAAAATCAGACCCAAATCAGCAGCGAGGTCCTTAGGGACACCCCCCTGAGTTGGCACGCACTAGCCCGGACGGAGAGGAGGTCTGCCAGTGACACTTAGGGCATTCTATCCTTGAATTAGCATCTTTTTCATCGCTGATTTTACGTTATATCAGATTTGATTGGAGGGTGAAAAAGTGTGCTAATAAGACCTCTAGGGTTTTCTTGCATATTTTTGACCCAAAATTTTAGGGTTTTCTTGCATGTTTTTGACCTAAAATCATCTCTCTTGGAAAATCAGCATAGCTGGTTTGTATTACAACAATTTTAGGGCTAGATGTCTTGGTTTTATTGGCTGTTATATGTCTTAAATTTTTAGAATTAATAAGTTACTTAAACCCTAGTTTTATCCATCGTTTTAGCCCTAACTTTTACTTGTTTATAATTTGTTTAAGAGGCTGAATTATATAGCTGTTATAACTTGTGTTATGCTGCAGTTTACTTATCCTTTATACAAGTTTTATAATAGCCATAAGTAATTTTCAGATTGGTAGTGTTTGGGGATCATTTTACATTGGATAATAACTTGACAAATCCCCTAGGATAGCCTTAAAGCACATCAAATTCAAATCTGGAATTTACTTTGAGTAACCACGTACTCCATAACTTGCTTGATATATTTAGTTGGTGGTTAATTGGGTAGTTATCTAGGAGACCTTAGACGTGATTGTGTCTTGCCTTAGGAACCCTCTCTTGTGTTGGATCCGTCCTTCACTAAAACAAGGGATATTGTTGCCTAGGTGACAGTGGATTCTCAAGTTGATAATAGAGTCGATCAATTAGATGTTGGAGCTCTCTATTGTTTACTATGACAATCATAGTTGCATCGGGCTCTCTGAGAATCTAGTGTTTCATGATTGCTCCAAGTACATCAACATTTGGTACCATTTTCTCAAAGACAAATTTTAGTAGGGAGTAGTGGTTCTTGAGTATGTTCCTTCAAATTTGTAGGTGTCAAAGATTTTGACCAAGCTCTTGGCTAAGAGGAAGTTTGATAGGTTGGGGGAGAAACTTGATTTGGTGGAGAACACCTTCCTTGCAAAGAGGGAGTGCTAGTTTTAATTGTTGCTTCAAGTTGATTCTCCTTCAACAATAGCAGTTCTGGCCTCAATCATTGTGCAAAGTAGTTTCAAGTGGATGGAGAGAGGGTGCACTAGAGGTTTATTAGTAGGGTGCCACTGTTATAGATATCCAATGGTGAGTAGGGCACACGCATATACCATTTTTAGAAGGTGCAGGTCCCAAGTTAGTGAGGGCGCATTTTATGAGGGACTTTCTAGATTAAGAAGGGTGCAATTTCCAAGGCAGGGAGATCCATGCATGCATGCAATGAGTTCTTCTTTGAGTGGGCTCTCTATTCTAAATTTCTAGGCAATCTCATCCATGCATGAGGGTGCACTCTTCCCTAGGGAGGTGCATGCATTAGGGTTTGGGTTTCTCTCCTCAAGGGAGGCACCAATTGTATGTGTCCAGATTCAATGTATTCTATGTGTCCAAATTCATCTCTTATTCTATAAGGAAGGTGCTTCATTGGTTTGTTTAGATGGTAGAAGTTTTGAGCTAGTTGCATTGTAATTTCTTCTTTCAGCTAATAGGGAGTGTTGTGATTGGTTCCTGCAATTTGATCTTGCTGTTCTAATCTTCAGATTGTCGTGTATGTAGATCTAGCATTCAGATTTGTAGGGATTAATAAGTTTTTAGATTCCTAGGTTTAGGATTTAATTTTCTGAGTGCAGATCTGCTTACAATGTGCCGAAAATTTCAACATTATTAATGTTTGCAATGGCATACAATTATAGGGCCCACGACAAGTGGTTACAAACAAATATACAACAACTACATCAAATTCCTACCTATATAATTAGCATAGAAGAAAGGGAGGGAAAAATGTTAATTTCATAGTACTTGAGTATTCATTCCTTGGATTCAGGGTTTTGTTGTTTTTCCTCTTTAGGGTAGTTGCTTGTAGAAGCTTTCCTATCATGGCAAGATTTCTTTCTTCAAATAGTTGTCCCAATACTCTCATGGAAGGACTCTTCTAATCTTTTTATATTGTAAGTGTTAGGAAAATAGACTTCCACGCTAAACCTAATAGAAGAGAGGAAGAAAGATTTCTGTTAGTTTTTAGCTCATGAGGTGTCTCAGCATAGGCCTATGTCTCCTAGGCATGCTGACGGACACCTAAATTGACCCGAATCAACCTTAGCATCCCAGCCTAAGTCTAACTTAGGATTGCAACAAATATTTCACCATTGAGTGGAATGTGGGGCCCAGAGAGAGAGGGCGCACCTCATGAAGGTGGCTGAGTGGTTTACTGTCCCCTTGTCCAAAGGGGGGCGCACCACTTAGTGGAGAGTGGGGTCCAACCCAAGAGGGGCACCCCAATCTCATCCATTGAGGCCCAAGGCTGGGCACACATCTCAAGGTGAATGGGGGCCTGCTAGGGAGATAAAAGGAGGTTGAGGGTGAGAGGACAAAACACCATTCTCATTTGTGAGCTGAGCAAGTGAGAGAGGAAGAGGGTGCAAGGCTGAGGCATTGTTGGTAGAGGAAGAGGTCAAGAGAAGGGCTGAAGAAGGGCGCTTTGGTTGGGCCAAATATGCAAGTGAGAGCAGGCCGTACAACAAGCATCATTAGCCAGAAAAGAGGGCGTACAACAACAAGGAAGAGGGCCAAATCTGGCCAGGCTACATTAATAGAAGAAGGTAGAAAATAAGAGGCCATACAGGATGAATTTTTTGAGCAAGGAGGGCTGAGAAGGAGGGCCGTACAGGCCGTACTGTACTGGGCCGTACAAGCCGTCCACTGTTGGGCCGTACCACCTCATCTTGGCTGGGTTCTTCTCTTTCCTCAAAAGCCAATAAAGCCCCTCTTTGCTGGTTTTCCCCATACTGGGGTTTCCGGGGTAACACCTGGTGTCTTATGTAATTTATGTGCTTAGTTCTGTGTGTGCTTCTGCTGTCTAAATTTTGATTTATATCTCAACTGTAGGTTAACTGCATAATTTCAGATTTTATATCAACATTTATAATTTCTGGTTAAGGAAAATTCAATAATTTCAGTGACTGAGATATAGGAAAATTCAACATGGTATTAGAGTGCAACCTCTGAGTACGGGACAACCAAGATACTTGTTGTGCAGACCAGAAAGGTAATTCAACAAGTGGGACATAAGATCAAATAGTGTGGGTGAAAGAGGGCAGCAGACTCAAATGGCCAGTGCAAGCTTAAGGTTTGAGGATAGGATGGATGGAGCCTCAAATTTTTGTCCTTGGAGGGAGCGTATTAGCTTGGTGCTAGAGGAGAATTGCTGGAAATTGTTGAAGGCAAAGTGGCAGCCCCAGTTGATCGAGTACAACTAGTTGCCCATACCAAGAAAGTTGTCAAGACTAGGAGGATACTTGTGGATGGTGTCAAAGACCACATTATTCCTCATTTGTCTGGCAAGAAGACAATGAAGGACATGTGGGATGCCCTAGTGAAGTTGTACCAGTCTGATAACCAGAGCAGGAAGATGCTGCTCAGAGATAAGCTGAGAAGCACGGAGATGGCCAAGGGAGAGTCGGTGGTCACTTACCTCACAATGTTCGCTCAGATTAGAGATGAACTAGCAACTGTAGGAGAGAAGGTGGATGAGATTGAGTTGGTGAGGACAACCTTGAATGGCTTCACCAGGAAGTAGGAAGTCTTTGTTTGGGGAGTGGTGGCTCGAGAGTGTTAGAAAGTAATGGATGTGCTCGTTTAACCATAGACAATATAGCAATATTTTCACCCAACCATAGTCCGAAGCTACCCCCGGGCACCTTAACCTTGACAGAGAATGATTCCGGCAGCAAACCCTAGGCTTAATAGCCAAACAAGGTGGCGCACCTCTCTCCAAGGATAGTGCATCAAGCAAGAATAACCAAAAGAGACCAAGCAGAAAGTCCAAACCATAACCAAGAGAGAGTCTCAGCCAAAACCGAAATCTGCTAGTTGCTGCAGCTACAACTGCAACTCTTCTCCAAACTTGCGCACCACTGCCTTATGTAGTTTTGAGAGGTGAGGTACAAATGAGCTCAAGCGCCCTCTATTTATAATCCTCCAAATCACTTAACTGGGCCGACTTCTTCTCTTGGAGGCTAATAACTTAATACAAATCATTTTCTTGAGCCGACTTGTCTTCTAGGGTTATTAACCAATTATTTAGGGTTTCTTCTTGCTTCCCGGAATATTCTATTCTTGTCAGGGTTACATGTGGAGGTAAATACCTCCCGCAGCTACCATAATATCAACACTCCCTCCTAGCTAGGGAGGTATTGACGACAATGGTCTTGAGCACAAACATACCATTGAACCGGTAGCATCATCATAGTCGTATAGACTATCTCATGATTAGATCATGAGCACCATCATCACTATCAGTGTCATCCGACAACATCAACTGTATCATCTCTCGAAACCATACTCCATCTGAGTAATCATACATGATGTTGAATAAGTCACTCACTCCAAAAAGTGATACAAGAACCATTCTTCTAATCCAGGCATATGTCCTAGAAGAATAAATGTCCTGGACGATTTTCCGTCTGAGAATATCTGTCCATCAGTATACTGACCATCCATCTAGCTGATAATCATTTTCAACACTACTGATAGTCTTCAAGGCAAATCAGAACAATGTCATTCAATATAACACAACTATGTCTATCCATAGTAGTACACAACTACAATCCAGTGGTATACTACCACACCAAGTAGTACACAGCGACTTAATCAGTGACACAGTCACAACCAGTGGAACACATCCACCACAGTAGCATACATCTACTGTCCAGAGACATGCAGTGTCCATAGCAATCATATCATCTGATATCAACCTGCACAGAAAAACAATGTCATGATATAAACTGAATCATCTGGGCCATTCTTCCACTCACATCTGTGAGATCTGGAAGAGCATCTGCCCTCAGAGGGTAAAACATTAGTCATGAGCTACTGGACTATTCTTCTCAAGCATAGAAGAATAACTGTCCTGATTTATGAGCCTGGACCATTCACCTATCTGGGCCATTCCTCCGGCACTAAACAAAGTGCAACGTGGAGAGAATGAGTTTTCCCTAGGGAATGCCTTTCCCTGATTGCTGAACCTGGACCATTTGCCTATCTGGGCCCTTCCTCGGGCACTAAACAAAGTGCAACCTGGAGAGAATGAATCTGCCCTAGGGAATGACTGTCCGAACCATTTCCTAAGGAAATGACTGTCCTGCACCAACCTCCAAAACGGACCATTCTTCGAAACTGCTCACAACTGTGAGCTTCAAAAGAATGACTGTCCGGCGAGGCGGACCAATCTTCTTGACCACTATTGAGAGTGACCGTCAAGAAGAAAGATTGTCCTAGACCATTCCCCCACACTGGCCACAAGGGGAATCGCTGTCTATGGTACATCAACAATCCATCGAACCATTTTCATTATGTAAATGACCGTTCGATCTGGACCATTTTTCGAATTGGAAAATGCCTGTCCATCAGAAATCTCAAACCACTTTCCGAACTGGAAAGGAACTGCTCATCCTGGACCATTTTTCAAACTGAAAAATGACTGTCCATAAATCAATAACACATCAGTGCTCCCTCCCAACCTGGGAGTCATCTCTTCCCTTTTCAATAAGGAAGTCGTCTCCACGAGCTCCAACTTGTTTCTTGAGTATGCAAACTCATTCATCTTGGATAGAGGCTTTACCAAAATACCTGCTTATCTGCTCATATGTGGAGATATATAGGAGAACCACTTCTCCTATCTGGACCTCATCACGAAGAATGTAATACTTGATCTCAATGTACTTCGGTCTTTCTGGAACATTGGTTTTCTCTGAAGGCTTCATATAGCTCTGATCAATATATCATAGTTGGATTCAGTTCTTTTGTTTCCTGCTAGCTCATAACATCGTGGCAGAGCTCAAACTGGAACATATCCAAGTGACACTTCTTCTGTCATCATGAGAGCTTGTCATGGATTGGTAACCCATCATCTTGGACTTTTGAGTAACCATTCTGATACAATATCTCTGTTATATAAAGTTTTTCACCATGCTTTTGCTGTGCATTGGAGGCTCTGCACCAAGTTGTTTGAATCCGTATCAGATCTTCTTCCATCTGCATAGAAGAGTCTCTTTCTGGTATACCTCAAAACCTTGAGGTTGCTCTACATACGCTTCTTGTTCAATTACTCTGAGAACATTCCTTACTTTTATCTGATGTAAACTCCAACCCATGGATATTGCAGAAGATATAGTGGCTCATGTAGAGGTATGTCTGGTTTACTGGAACAAGCAATCATCATAGTCTTCTCCCTCCATCTGGGATAACCTCTAGTTTTGAATCTCACAATGCTTCTATTCATAAGTCTTTCATACACTGTTCTTCATCACAACTTCTATTTCCTCTACTTGATTTCTTTTAGAGGGTTCAGACCAAGCTGGTAGTCTTATGATTCTCGATAAAATGACTGGTTGTTCTGGATTCTCTTTCTCTCTTGGAATCTTCATGTACTTCTTCATGTTTCTCTTTAGCTCTTGGGTTCATGGAGTTTTCTATAGATTCCATGCCCTGAAGATTTCGACTTCTTCCTTTCATCATAGGACCATGGATGTGGATGGACAAACATGGATACTTTAAGGCTTCTTTTCGAAGAAGGCTTCTTCTAAAGTCAAACTGAACACGTGCTGCTTTTCATGGCTGCCACCATTGATGGGAACATGGATAGATACTTCATCATCTTCAATGGATCATATTATTTAGCATTAGCTCCCTCCTAATCCTTGCTTCATGCATGAATGCATGCACTTCTTTTGGAATTATATAATCGACTCCCTCCATCTAACAGAGTCCATGCTTTCGTCTGCATCCTTATTGCCTTCTGCAAAGTGTCACAAGTCTTTTTCCAATTTCTTCTTGATTGCAGACTTCTTTTTGTCTTTACTTCTTCTAGGTTTCTTCAAGTTTGATTATGATTTCGGCTTATCTTGCAACTGTTACTTATTTTAATAGCTTCCACATGAATTGTTACCAATCGTTGTTGATGTACTTCATCTTTTCATGTGTATTGCTTGAATTGTAGTCATTGTGATAACAATCCTTATCTTGTTATTCTTCCATAGGTATTGTTTCTCTTTGAACATCTTATCTTCTAAGAAATAGATATGCAAAGATATGTACAAAAAACTATGTACAATAATTATGAAGAATATTGTTACCTTGTCTTAGAAGAAGGAGTCTGTTCTGTCCTGCTTGGCCTTCTTTGAGGGTTCCCTTTCTTCGGCAACTAATGCTTCGCGTGTTTCCTTTCTTTTCTTTAGCTCGGGACAATGATTCTTGTAGTGACCATATTTTCGACAGTTGAAGCATTGTATTTTTGACATATCTTTCTCTTGATTTGATTTCTTCCTTGAGCCAAACTTCCTTTTATTCCTGAAATTCTTGAACCTTGCTATGAAGGCTTGATCATCATATTCCTTTTGGGGTTTCTCTTTTGCACTAATCCTTGATTCTTCTTGTGCACAACAAGTCCAAAGTTCTTCAAATGTAGGATACTCCTTCCTTGTGTTCATGCTTGCGGCAAATGCATCCCATGTCTTGGGAAGACCATTGAGTACTATATTTACTAGCTCCTTCTCTGAAATGATCTCTTCAATAGCTTGTAGTTGATCTCTTGACTGAGAGATTCTCACAAAGTATGATGTTATGCTGTCATCATCATTCATTTTCATGTCACGGAGCTCATTCTTCAGACTCATTACTTGCCCAATGTTTCTCACTGAGAAGAGGTTTGTTAGGGCATCATACATCTTCTTAGACGAGTCAAGATGGGAGATGTAGGGTATCAAGTGGTCTTTTATAGAGTCCACTATGATACTCATGACATTGATGTCATTGTCTTTGAATTTCTCCATAACTGCAATGTTATGAGGTTCCTTCTCTTTTCCTTCCACGATATCCAACACTTTATTCTTGGCAAGGATGAGGTCAATCCTTGTCTTCCACGCTCTGAAGTTAGAAGCCCCTTCTAACTTGTTTTCTGACTTCATAGAGTAAGTCATAATTGCTTTGATTTGGTCAACCCTTGATTTTGACCAAAAACTCAAACTTGATGTCTTAGCTTGCTGAGAGTACCAGGAGATGCGCTAAGCTAGGGCGCACTAGGCTATCCAGAAATTAGGTCAATCTCTTCACTTAAGGTGCCTCAACAAGAGGGTTAGGGTTTCGTTGCAGCAGCAAAAACTGGCTGCAACTGCAACTGTAACTGAGCAAATGCTCCCAATCTATCTTCCAACAGTTAGACTATCCGAAGATAGTGTGGGCCCATAACTTGTTAGAAAGTAATGGATGTGCTCGTCATCAACCAAATCTATGGCATAAACATTCTCACAGGATGGATATTCATAGGATGGCATGAAATCACCTTACCCTTGACTTGATTTACTGCCCTAGTCGAGGGAGCCATGCCCCGAGTACCCATGACCTGATCTTAGAAGCACCAGCAGATTAGATTACCCTTACCTTTCTCCCTTCATCCAAGGAGCATGGAGTAACAACTATATAAGCCAGGAATATGAAAGTAGGCAGGTATGGCATCTATGAACCCTTTGGTTTACTCTTTACATGCATGAACTAGACCTGGAGCCCTATACTAGGAATGCACGTAGTGAGTCGGGAATGCTATGAACTCTTTACTGCCTTGCCTTATAAATTCTTCCGGGTACCACGTATCTATCACTTATTTGTATGTGACCGAGGCATGGAGTGATATGATTCAGGAATTTGAACCAACCCTTTATTACTACCTTATAACCCTAGGACATGGAGTGAGTGCCAACCCTTTGATGAAGCCAGGAACACGTAGGGGAGGCATGCATGCTATGATCCCTTCTCTTATAAGCACCGGATGCATGGATCAACCTTATCCTTCTATTACTACTCTTACTACTGCCTTCAACCCAGGAGCATGGAGTTAGCCCTAACCCATTGATGTCATGAAGCCAGTGGTGAGGCAAGCTCTCCTTCTCATGTAATAACAACTTGGGTAGCTCAAGACAACCTGAGTACGTCATTGGCATAATACTGCGAACTGCCCGTCGGATTGAGGAACTAAAGCCTGAACTTATGATACACGACTGGATGATCGATTCAACAAGGGGAGAACCCTTCGTAGCTCACCTTGCTCCCCACGCTTTCCCGATTGTTGGATAACATGGCTGGCTAGATATGGATGGATGGATGGATGGTCAACCAATAGGGTTTACCTTTAGCTTATATTGTTGAACTGCCGGATGGCTATTGTCCATCAGAAAGAGAGCCTCGTTGGATGAACAGGCTTCAGACTGCTAAGAGATGCCCAGACAACCGCCAGGAGATGCTTTGTTTATCACACTTGCTTAAATCGTGCTTTGTAAGTACGACACTCTGACTATGAACCTTTTATACCCCCTTGCCTTACCTTTAAGTACATACAACCTATACACCTTCAGACTTCAGACCTAGACTTGTTAGCCCTATACCACTTGAGGAATGAATGTGCTTAGTGCGGCGTACTGCTATAGACTTCTCTTCTAGGGAAGGGACAGTAGTCACCCAGCCAACTTACTTACAGTATCACATGCATCAAGCACACACTATGTATACACCTATAGAGCTAGACATTTTAGCCCTAGACCACTTGCCTCATTAATTGCTTAGGAAGTACAACTAGAGACCCGACATAGCATAGCATAGCATGAAACAACCTTACCCGCTACGCCCCTTACTTCTCCTGGTTATGTGCCTCGCCTTATGACTTGCCTATGGCCACGATAAGTATGGCCACGATAAGATGAGATAGGACAATTTGTATTAGCTGCTAACGGTGGTATTAGCCCGTTCGTATTTGCTGGCTACCGTTGCGTTTTGAGCCAATCCGTTCTGAGCTGGCTGGCTACCGTTACTATTAGCTAATGTTGGTATTAGCTGATCTTGGTATTAGCTTATGACTAAAACATTATTCATGATATTACATAAGAATAAGTATGTGAGCCTTAGGGTGTAAGCCTGTATCGTCTCTTTATTATTTATGTGCCGATTAGTATCGTCTCTAGCTGATTAGTAGCAATCGATGTATCGTCTCTTTCTTGTTTTTTATCGATCCGTAAGAGAGATAAACCCTTCCTTTAGTCGTTGGCTGAATTAGTCTAATTAGTGGCTGTCTAAAGCAAGGGGAGTAGATAAAGACGATACATCCTTTCCTGTTCCAACTTCTATACCACTACTTTAAGCACTTCGCTTAGCACCCCTACTTGTTCCGACTTTATGCACATTCCTAGTTTATCTACCAGAGGAAGTTGTTCCAGGTTCAGATCCAGATGGCAGATAGTAAAGATCCAGATAGAGACCTTCATGAGCCAGATCCAGTTCGATGAGCTTGAAGTTTGGACGAAGAGGTTGAGGTTGAGGTTAGCAGGTCGAGGGAGCTTCCAGTTTAGGGAGCTTGCAGTTGAAGTTAAGGTTTGAGCCGAGTTTTAGTGTGATGAGCTTGAGGTTCAGGTTAGAAAGTTTTTTCCTCTTAGCATGGAGTTGGGCTAGGCCCGGACTCTGCAGGAGATGAGCTACCAGCAGGCAACCAGACCAGGATGAGGAGAGGAGAGGATGAGCAAAGATGAGGCGAGGCTTATGAGGGAAGCTTTTGGTAAGGCAGATCCAATTCGGGCACCTTGAGGCAGGATCAGGAGGAATGAGGGAAGCTTTGAGGAAGGTTTGAACCCCTCCCCTATGCAGGCAAAAAGATAAGGATACAGGAAGGGAAGCAGGAAGCAAGGAAGGCAACAAGCAAAGTAGGAAGGATTATAAGAGGAAGAAAGCGAGGAAGACAGAAAGCGTATCCCAGGCTACTCTCCCCTTTGACCCCTATACCCTTTGGCTAGCCCTCCCCTATGCGGAGAGAGCTGAGAGATAGGAAGGCCATGCATGGCGGTGCTTAGATAAAGCTTATTTAGGAAAACATGCTTCATTACTTATATATATAATTATGTTAGTGCCTACCATAACACACTAACTCACCCCTTACCTACTGCCCTGGCATGCCAAAAGAATGTGGAAAGGACTACTCTACCGGTAGATCAAATGGAAGGTCGAAGGAGAGCACAAGTAGATGAAAGACCTGGCTATAACTACTTTATTATACGTAATTACTTCAAAGCATATTCTCCGTAAGTCAATTCTGAGTCTATTTCTTTAAAGTGATGAGCTAAGCCAGCCGAGAAATATCTAGTAATGAAGAGCGGTCCTTTCTTTATGCTATCTCTAGTTACATTATGTGAGCATTACTTACAACGACTTGGGATTTTCCTTCCTTTCAGTAAGGTGTTATGTCTTCTCTTATATAGTTATTATCATTGCTTCAAAGGGGAACGAAGTTGCTCATCCATCCGATGGGTGAGGTAATTCAGAGAGAAAGAAATAGATTTCCCATTTCGAGTCAAGGGAGAGGGCTGACTGGTAAATGTAAAAACATAGCCGAAGGTAGGTCGCTCTCTCGAACTGAATGAAACAAATTGATTCTTCCAAACATGAATTCGTCTTGTATGCGGCCATCTATGTCAATAATTCTATAGTGAATAACTTTAGTGTAATCCGTGCTGGCGGGCCAATCCGATCGATAGGACAGAACACCGTTCCAGCTTAGAGTCAAAACGAAAGTAGCTTTCCTATTAATAGTAGTATCGAGCAATGAGTGGAAGATTACGTTGGGAAACCGTAACCCTTACCTAAACACATGAATATATCTATATATATAGGGCCTTCTGCATCTATCTATTGTAAACTGTTATTTAACTGAGTCCGCCCAATTGCTACCGATAGTTCGGGTGGAGTGAGCTCCCTGAACAAGAAACAAGAACTCCCTGGAGTTTGATTTGTTGAATAAGCGCTGGACACGGGTGGACGAAACATTCTGCTGCTGGGGTGGACGGGATGGACATCGAACGCATGGAAAGGGGCGAACTGTTGGACAGGGCATGGTAATGGGTGGACTGCTGGACATGGGCAGATGAAACATCTTGCACATGGCCAGGTTACTGGAAATGGTCCTTCCCTCAGGTTGGTTGATACTTGTAAATGATTGGTGTACTCCCAGTTCAAACCCACATCGGGAATTGATCTGACCATGTATCCCTCTAGAACGGAACAAGCGGAACAGATGGTTGGTATGGCCCGCCCAAACCATAGACAATATAGCAATATTGTCACCCAACCATAGGTCGAAGCCACCCCCGAGCACCTTAACCTTGATAGAGAATGATTCCTGAAGCAAACCCTAGGCTTAATAGCCAAACAAGGTGGCGCACCTCTCTCCAAGGATAGCGCATCATGCAAGAATAACCATAAGAGACCAAGCAGAAAGTCCAAACCATAACCAAGAGAGAGTCCCAGTCAAAACCGAAATCTGCTAGTTGCAGCAGCTGCAATTGCAACTCTTCTCCAAACTTGCGCACCACTGCCTAATGCAGTTCTGAGAGGTGAGCTACAAATGAGCTCAAGCGCCCTCTATTTATAGTCCTCCAAGTCACTTAACTGGGTCGACTTCTTCTCTTGGAGGCTAATAACTTAATACAAATAATTTTCTTGAGCCAACTTGTCTTCTAGGGTTATTAACCAATTATTTAGGGTTTCTTCTTGCTTCCTGGAATATTCTATTCTCGTCAGGGTTACACGTGGAGGTAAATACTAAATACTTCCCGCAACTACCATAATATCAACAGGGAGAACCTCTCGGATTGGGAGAGGTTATGGGATGACTTCACCCAGGAGGAGCTGAGAACTGATGCCACTCAGGATAGCCAACCTAAGAGTGAAGAGGTGGAGAATGTGGCTCTTCATGCGAAGAAGGGAAGTGGAGAGGGAGACTCCAAGGACATGAGCAAGGTGAGATGCTTTGCATGTCACAAGAATGGCCACTTTGCCAGCAAGTGTCCCAACAAGAAGGAGTCGGAGGTAGCAACTTCATCATCTATTGAGATGGATGCGCTTGCAGAGAAATTCGATGACGAATTTTCTCTGGTTGCCACTCTTTCTAGCAGCAATAGATTGGTTGAGTTTGAGGACAGTGGGGCATGGTTCGTGGACAGTGGGTCATCTCGCCATATGACAAGAATGAGGGTGGTGTTAGTGTTTTGGAGATGGGCTCAGACTGCCATGTGAAGAGTGGGGCACGCACCAGGCATGTAGTAAAGGGGGTTGGATGCGTCAGATTCCAACTAGTCAGGAGTGTATCTGGAGGTGGATGAGGTGATGTATGTACCATAGTTGAGGGTGAACTTGCTCTCCGTATCAGCTCTGGTGGATATGGGGTATATAGTGTTCGTGGATGAATAGGTACTCCTATGTGTAGAGGCAGCGGCCTTGGATGTAGCAGTGAGGCTTGGCATCAGGAAAGGTATGATGTACAGGGTGTCGGGATATCCTGTAGGTGGGTTCAGGGGGATCTTGGACCAAAGATCAGTGTCAAGGACTGTCAGCTTGTATAACATGACATTGATGGATGAGCAGAGCAACACATCAGATTAAAGTGCAGCAAAAGTAGCAGGTGGATCTTCTGGTTCAGAGGGAGCAACTACAACAACAACAACATATTTGATTGGATCAGAGATTGATCCTGGTGGAGACACCTCCCTCGCTAAGAGGGAGTGTTAGTTTTTAGCTCATGAGGTGTCTCAACATAGGCTTATGTGTCCTAGGCATGTTGATGGACACCTAAATTGACCTAGATCAACCTTAGTATCTCAGCCTAAGTCTAACTTAGGCTTGAAACAAATATTTCACCCTTGACTGGAATGTGGGGCTCAGAGAGAGAGGGCGCACCTCATGAAGGTAGCTGAGTGGTTTAAGGACCTCTTGTCCAAAGGGGGGCGCACCACTTAGTGGAGAGTGGGGTCCAGCCTAAGAGGGGCACCCCAATCTCAGCCATTGAGGCCCAAGGCTGGGCACACATCTCAAGGTGAATGGGGGGCTGCTAGGGAGATAAAAGGAGGTTGAGGGTGAGAGGACAAAACACCATTCTCATTTGTGAGCTGAGCAAGTGAGAGAGGAAGAGGGCGCTAGGCTGAGGCATTGTTGGTAGAGGAAGAGGGCAAGATTAGGGCTGAAGAAAGGTACTTTGGCTGGGCCAAATCTGCAAGGGAGAGCAAGGCCGTACAACAAGCATCATCAACCAGAAAAGAGGGCGTACAGCAGCAAGGAAGAGGGCCAAATTTGGCCAGGCTACATCAGTAGAAGAAGGCAGAAAATAAGAGGTCATACAGGTCGAACTTTTTGAGCAAGGAGGGCCGTACACTGCTGGGCCATACAACCTCATCTTGGCTGGGTTCTTCTGCTGAAATGTCTGCTGATTTCTGCTGTAAGAAAGTCTGAGTTTTTCTGCTGTAATTTCTCTTTCCTCAGAAGCCAATAAAGCCCCTCTTTGCTGGTTTTCCGCACTCTACGGTTTCCAGGTTAACATCTGGTGTCTTGTGTAATTTATGTGCTTAGTTCTGTGTGTGCTTCTGCTGTCTAAATTCTGATTTATATCTCAGCTGTAGGTTAACTACATAATTTCAGATTTTATATCAGCATTTATAATTTCTGGTTAAGTTTAAATTATTGGCAGTAATTTCAGTGACTGAGATATAGGAAAATTCAACAAATTTAAGCTAGAAAATAAATGACAAAGCAATCACACAGTACACAGAGATCTTACTCTGGAAACCCAAACGGGAAAACCAACATTCCTTGAGCATCTTGCTCTTTTGTTGTCTTATTCATTCAGAATAAAAGGTTACATGTCTAACCTTGGTCTACACCTAAGACACAATCGACATCATACCCTCTTGCTTCACACAAGAAAACCCTTGCAGCCATTTCGGCTTACATCTACATGACCAACAACCTCTGCTAAAGATTGATCTCACGATTATTGATTAGCCTTTATAGTATTACAACACGCCTTATTTATAGGCTTTATAATAGACAAAACCCTAAAGAAAGGCGCCCAAAAACGGTTATAGATCCACACAGATCATTGGCTACAAATCCTGCGAATCTTGGGATTCTGTTACAGTCGACTAACAGTCGGATTACCAATCAACCTCCATTCGGACTTTAGTCGGTTACCACACGACCTCCTGATGACCTCTTGTTAGCTGACTTCTTTGACTTCAACTTTCCATGGTCGATCACTTCGACCTTCAACTTTCACCTCCAGTCGATCCACCTTGACTAGAATTTCACTGCAAAGAATATGACAACCCAACAGTAAGAAATTCTCTTCAGAGTCTACTTTGACTGAATTAGAAAACTGCAACTTTTTCCTCCTATTACTCCCTCAGCATTTTGCAGCTTTTCATCTTTTTTTTTCTAGGGAAAAGCATCTGATATTTTATTATTTAATAATAAGGAATACATCAAGAAACATACATCATAGATCCAAAGAGAGAGCATACAGTTTACCCCACCCTACACTGCAAGGAGAGCTAGCATGTGAGCTTTAGCTTCGTTGTAAAGAGAACCTATATCTTTCCTCAAAATGCCAATTCTTGTTGAAATCTGAATCTCCAAGTCTGATCTAAAAGCTAATGCTTCTAACTTATATTATTACAACAGAGCACAAAATTTTTCAATTGTTTCCTCATTCTCAGATTCAGGGATTCTCCCCTGCTGTCTCTCTGCCCTCTCCTATCTCTGCTCTATCTCTCCACTACTTTTATACAAATTGAAAACTACAACTTATTTGATTGACTCTTTGTCGATTCACATTCTGCTCGCATCAGATGGCGGGTTTATGTCTCTTCAATTTACACAATTCTGTGCTTCATCTTCTTGACCTTTCACATTTCAATGATGTACTGTCTTCTCTTTCATCAAAACTGCATGACCTAGTTGGATTTACAGTAATCAGACTCTTCAAAACTGCACAATCCAATCTGGTTTGATCCATGTGCATATCAAACTGTGCAAGTCCTCCATGCCTTGCTTTTGCACAGCCTAGCTCAGCTTGCCTGTGCAGTTCCTTAGTGGATTGTCCAATACGAGCTGGCTGTCCAGCTTCTCTGTCTCGAGAGTATTTCCAGGCTCATATTCTATCTTCATAGATTGGGGTGCCTGGGTGACTTAGGCTTGGGGCATGAGTGATACCCATAATTGGCACTGTGTTCTTTGGAGAAGATTGTTTCTTTAGGTCTCACTGGGCATCGCCGATGTTGGTAATTCTGAGATTAGTTTGCAACATCAGTCTATCGACATCTACATTGATTGACTCCCCCCATTTAGGTTCTCCATGGATGCCCCCCTTCACCTTCTTCTCTAAAATGCTGTGATCAATAGGGTGGTTAGAGATGATATTTACTTGTAGTATATCCATAATCCAGGTTACATTGACCTCTTTCCATAACCTCTTGGCCCCAAAATGGCCTTCTATTTTGAGAATTTCTTATGGATAGTTTGATGGCACCATCATCGGAATTGACTATCTCCAACATCATTGGTCATGCAACTCGAGGCTTCCCTTTGGCCAATTGAGGGTTTTCTACCACTAGTTACGGGCTGGGACAAACCTCCGTATTCATCCTGGAGATAGTGACTGTCGTTTTTGTTCTCTCCAAGAGAAGAGGAATAGGGAGAATTTCATTTTCTGGTGCCCTGTCTATTATGAGCATCGATGAAATATTGGCATTGATAAAATAATGCTGAGGGTCTGGACATGGGAAACATYGGTGAAMAAATTGGCAAATCAYGACGAGCATTAAAAAATACAAAAGTAATTAATTTTTTTCAATATTTTTCAAATATAAAYCAACAATGACATCAAATAGTCATATTGGCACATAAATATGGAAAAAAAACTGATATATAAGATGTAGTRGATGCCAAATGATACATCAAAGTTGATACTAAATCTGGATAGTTGTTTAGTGAAGGACTCAAAACTGAATAATCAATACAAAATGACATCATATATATGTATGTATTTATCTTAAAATCACGAGTCATATACAATGATTAATCTAGAAGCTAGCTATCAATTCCTTCTTCCTCTTTTATGGGAAAAGGTAATGTCTCATTTGCTACTAGAAGGCCCTTCAACATCCAACTGATGACCATTGGTGGGTGTATGAGTATCAGTTTGTGTAGAAAGTGGTGCCGAGGCTGCCACCTCACCCTCAGTGTCAAAGTCCTTGTTTGCACCTAATAGCTATGGGTCCTCCTCCTCCTTGCCCCCCCCAACTACGCTTGCTCCTCCTCCTCCTCTAACCACTCAAGTGCCTCCTTCATAATGGTCATCTTGGACTCCACCCTCAACTCAGAGATTATGTTAATACTTTCCAAGGAAATGGCGTCCACATCAAGGAATTTCTCAAGCTGCATCACCCACAATCGGAGATTGTAATGGACATGAATTATATCATTAAGGCATTGGAACTCTAACTTGTAAAGGGGTCATAATAAATGTAATGAATCTTGAGGGTCATAAATTATAAAAATTGTAATTGCTAAGTTCTAAACTTCTAACATGTTGTGTTTCTTTGTGTGTATTTTTACAAATACACTCCAATTGCGCTCACAACTTGAAGCGCTACAAGTTTGGTTCAAAGCCTAAACGACAAATTTTGGTAAAAGTGGTTCTTTTCAACCAAACATCGACAATAAATAAGAAAAAACAGATTTAGATTACATTTCATTACAGTAGTAAATAGAAAATAAAGAAAACATAATTCAACTTTCAACTAAAACACGTAATTAAAATTCTAAATTCTAATGGTTTACGTGGCATTAAATCTTCCTTTCTTGGACAATAGTATAAAATCCAAATAGTTTGTTGGCGTTCTTATACATCTCCATCTCACGATTAATCGTTCTGCAAGAATCCGAATCAGGGATCATCCTCTAAAGACACCTTAGGAACCCTTTGATAACTTCACCATTGAAATCAAAATCTCATGAGTAAGCGAAAACGGGGTTGAGGACAAGTGTTGCTGCATGAATGGGATGATGGAGCATCCTGTTCCATTTTTCATCAATCAAATCGCATATCGTAATATATTTTTCATATCTAAGGCTACCCTTGCTTGCATAATCAGATTGTATAGCTTCTTTGGACCTATCCTTGGCCTCATACAAGTAGCCCATTGTGGGCTTATCCCCATCAACCAAACAAAGAACTTTCACCAAAGGTTCACTAATTGTTCCCACTTCCACCACTCTTTCCCAAAAAGGATTGGTGTACACTAGTTTAGCAATGGCTCTCCGATCCCGTCTTTTGCTAAATGCACAATTGTGTTACTCATCGGAAACGAACATCTGCTTCACCTCAAATTGACAACATTGCAGAGATTTAAGATAAATAACATTGGAGGCAAAATGTGTGATTGTAGGATGCAGCAACTCCTTGTTCCCTGTGAATTTCCTCATCAGGCTAAGAACAAATGCATGGTTATATCTGTATTTTGGGATCCTCCGAACCTGGTCAATCACCTCCTTGATAAAGGAGATTTTTCCCACACTCTCAAGCATCAAATTGATGCAATGGGTAGCAAATGGACAAAACAATATAGGTTGCCTCTCCATTAGCAACTTGTTGACGACCACATACTTAGTTGCGTTATACGTTATTAATTGCACAACATGTTGCAAACCTACCTTTTGGACAAACTCATCCAACAATTCAAACAACGATGATTTATTTTTAACTTGTGCCGATGCATCAATGGATTTAATAAACAATGTGCTCCTTGAAAAATGTACCAAGAAATTAAGGAGCGCCCTGCCCTTCCCATCCATCCAACCATTGGACATAACCATGCATCTAGTGGCCTCCCATAATTTCCTTAGGTCCTCCAATCTAGTATTGATTTTGGCCTTTTCCTTTTGGAGGATTGGACCTCGCAACACCTTGTAGATAGGGCTTTATACCTTATGTCAATAACAATGACTACATCAAACATAAATTAAAAGAACAAATTTGTCCTGACAATGGTCAAAGGTATGTTGCTCCAAAAAAGACACCTCCCCACAACCATGTTTGCTTTTTCCATCTCCTTTCTTTTGACCTTTGATTGGATGGAAGGTTGTGCCCAATATTTGGTTCTTGGAACAAAGAAAGGCAAGGTCCTCATGGATGGTGAACCTGTGGACTCCCTCTCACTACTCTTAGTCCCAGATATGCTCGTGTTTCTTGAGGATCTAGCTATTCCACTAGTGGCAATTTCAAGTTTGAGAGCCGCTGCATCTTCCTTCTTATTCTTTTCATAAATAGCTTGATGGGCAACTCACATGATTTTTTGGGTTGAACTTTTGCAAACCCTTGCATAAATCTCGAAAAAAATAGTTACAAGGTGGAATTTGTTGCTGTCACAAGAGAATGAGGGAATTGAATGGAATCAACCAACCAACCCATAAACCTGCAAAAGTAAAAGAGAAAACATACTAAACAAGTGCACTAGAGCTATCCAAAATGTTGATTTTCCTGCAAACCTAGCACCTGGCAGTGATTCCTAATAAGATCACTTTATTAAACAACTGCACAACTAGGTTATCAACGAAACATTAGAGGAAGCATTAAAACAGAAACCAATCACATATTGCACAAGATATTTGGGTAAACAACCCTGGAAAAACCCTTGCGGGAAAACTAGATCTTCTTTTATTAATCTTGGGCTCCCTTCCTGGGATAATGGCCCTTCAAAGGATTACAATGCAGCGATAGCCTAGCACATCTGGATGTTATCTCCCTCACTGTCCCTTTGCACCTTTCCTCAACCTTGCCCACTCACACTTGGATGAACTCTCTTCACCCACTCAATGAGATCTCCTCACTTTCTTTTAGTGTGTCTCATCCTCTCACCTAGGTTGCCTTTTATTACATTGAGATTTGACCAAATCAATCACTAACCCTAGATCTCCAAAGTGATCAAAGGATGAGATCTAAAATCACCGTCACTTTAGATCTAACGGATAAGACTTCTCACTTAAGTTACTAATGCCACCAATCTTAGGCATTTAACTTAATTAATAAAAGATCACTCACTTTAATAATTAACACATAAAGTGAACTTCCTAAGGTTTTACTGAGAGGTTACAAGGACGACTTCTACATGCTAGACATGGAGCCTATGTGGAAGTACCTGTTTGACGCTAATACATCAACACTCTCTCTTAGCGAGGAAGTTACTTCTACCACCTGAAGGTGGCTCTTCGCTATCAGATCTGCTACCTTACTAGCTCTCCAATCCACTTGATTGGCTGCTCCCTCTAACACAAAAGCTATCCCAACCATCTCCCTCGGACTTGTCTGCTAAGACTTTCCTTTGGTCATGCTCCTGGAAGCCTTCTGCTACTAAGCATCCTGCATGGTCATCTCGTACCATGACTGCTTCTTCTGGACAGACTTGGAAGGATGCTCCTTCCCACCTAAACCTGAAGGCTGACTCCCTCTGAGTTGCTCAACCTTCGGAGCTTCCTGGTCCTTGTCCTCTGTCGCTCTGCTACTGCTTTCCATAGCTCACATAGGCTTGCCCTTTAGCCTATATAGGTTGCTCTCTTTAACTCCAAAGACAACTGCTTTGTCTGAGCTAGATCCTCTAGGCATGATCAACGCCTGTCCATCTCGGAATAAGATCTCATAGCCCTTCTTCTCAATCGTTGAGGCTAAGAGCACACTCCTCCTGAGTTTTGGCACCCATAACACATTTGTCACTCTCAATATGCCTCCTGACTCCATCCAGAATGGCACTGTTTTAGATCCCTGCTCCGCATGCTTGATCCCCATACCAAGTTCCACATACAGATCCGAGTCAGACTTTGTGAAGCTTTCGAACACCTCTCGTGCTCTTGTCATATGAGATGAGGCTCCACTATCTAGTAACCATGCATCAGCTGATAAGGTGCCAAAGGTAGTCTAGGAAACAAGTAAGAGCTCCGACTGCTCAAACTTCTTGGCAAACTCGTCCATTTGAGCCTTTGTCGACGTAGCTACCTTTGGTTTCGTCTCGTTTCTCCCCTTCTTCTTGTTCGGACATTGACCTGCATAGTGCCCAAACTTGTGACATGCAAAGCACTTGACTTTGCTCATGTCCTTCTTCTTCTTGTCGTCTCCGCTGGCAATCTTCTTGCCCTTCTTTACCTGGCTGGAAAGAGCTACATTCTCATCATCAAACTTGTGCTTGCCTCCATTCAACTCTTCATCCCAAAGTTCCTCCTGAAAGAAGTCATCCCACAACCTTGACCAATCAGGGAGCTTCTCACGTGCCACGACTCTTTTGATGAACGATGTCCACTTCTTCGTGAAGCCTTTGAGTGCCGTCCTCACCAACTCTGAGTTATCCACTGCTTCCCCGATCACTGTCAGTTCATCTCGAACCTATCAGATCCGGGTGAGATAAGTCATCACCGTATCTGATCTTGTCATCTTCGTAACTCTGAGCTTCTCCCTTAGAACCATTTTGCGATTCTCGTTCTTGCTTTGAAACAAGCTCTTTAGAGTCTCCCACATGTCCCTGGCTGAGTTCTTTCCCGATAAATGAGGGATCAAGTGATCCTTCACTCTGTCTAGGATTATATGCCTGACTTTCACGTCCTTTAGCTTATGGGCGACCAAGTCTTTTGGATCTGCTAGTGGGGCCACGATGGAGTTGGAAAACTCCCAAATGTCGTTCTCCATCAACACCAACATAATTCTCTCCTTCCAAGGATTGTACTTGGACTCCCCGTCCAACCTATCTTCCAACTACAATCCTGACGCTACCATCTCGACAACCAACTGAAAACTGAAAAATTTACAGCTCGGACTTGCTGCTCGCTACTTGGACCCTTGCTTGGATCCTTTTTTGGGTTTCCTGAAGCCTTTTTAGGCACTGGCAACTATCTCAGCCTACAACCCAGGCTTCCTGCCCGTTGCTCCGACACTTGCCCGGGATACCTGCCCGTTGCCCGGGGGCTGCCCGAACCTCTGTGGGCTAACCTGGGACTCTCCGATAGTGTTTGGCCTCGTTGATTGCTGTCTAGTTGGCCCACCGACTTGGCTGGTGGCTGGGACAGCTGTCTGCAGCCAGGCTACCTAGTCAGCGACTTCCTTTACAGCCCATCCATCACACTTCTCTGCCTCTGAGTCCATGCCCAACCTTTTCTCCCGTGCTGCGACATTTACTGCAACTGAGTCACACCTTAGCCACGTTTGCCACACCTTCTGCCAAGCCTTTACACCCGTGGTCGGGTCCACGTCTTCTCCGCGTGACGGCTCCAACAACAACCGATTCACTTGCTTTCGTCACCTCTCCTACCAGTTGCACAACCCACGGCCTCTCTTCCTACGCGGCCCTGTCTCTTCTAGCTGCTGCTGCACACACTCAGCCGTCCCTTGAGCAATGTGCGACCCTCTTTACTGCAACCCGTGCATCTCTTCTGTACGACGACTGTGCTGCTATCTTGCCTACGTCCAATCTCTGGCTGCTCTACTGTCAACCCTCTCCACCACGGCCTCACATAGTGACCGATTTGCAGGCTGTTACAACGGATCCATGCGCCGTACGGAGCAGCCCGTACACACCTGCAATCACAACCCGTATAGTCTCCTTTGCGGCTGCATCACTAAATGGCCCGATCCACACTTGCAATCAACTGCACGATCCACCAGTTAATTCAACAGCTCGATTCGTACGCTGTACGACGACTGCTGTACGGATGTATGATTTTCTTTTCCCTTTTTTTTTAATTAATTTAACCCCGTAGCTTGCACCTGAAGAAAAAGACTTTTCCCACAGAATTTTTCTTTTCGCTACAATATCTATCTCTTGCAAATTGGTTTCCTCAGAGTCTTGACTCTAATACCATGTTGATTTTCCTGCAAACCTAGCACCCGACAATTATTCCTAATAAAATCACTTTATTAAGCAACTGCACAGTTTGGTTATCAATGAAACATTAGGGGAAACATTAAAACAAAAACCAATCACACATTGCACAAGATATTTTGATAAACACCCATGGAAAAATCCTTGCGGGAAAATCAGATCTTCTTTTATTAATCTTGGGCTCCCTTCCTGGGATAATGGCCCTTCAGAGGGTTACAATGTAGCGATACTAGATAGCCTAGCCCACTTGGCTGTTATCTCCCTTGTTGCTCCTTTGCACCTTTCCTCAGCCCTGCCCACTCACACTTGCATGAACTCTCTTCACCCACTCAATGAGATCTCCTCACTTTCTTTTAGTGTGTCTCATCCTCTCACCTAGGCTGCCTTTTATTACATTGAGATTTGACCAAATCAATCACTAACCCTAGATCTCCAAAGTGATCAAAGGTTGAGATCTAATCTCACCTTCATTTTAGATCTAACAACTAGGACTTAATCAATTCTCACTTAAGTTACTAATGCCACCAAACTTAGGCATTTAACTTAATTAATAAAAGATCATTCACTTTAATAATTAACACATAAAGTGAACTTCCTAAGGTTTTACTAAGAGGTTACAAGGACGACTTCCACATGCTAGACACGGAGCCTATGTGGAAGTACCTGTCCGACGCTAATACATCAACACAAAAGATGTGCTAGAGAGAGAAAAATACAACCATAGAACAAGAGAACACCAAAGATACTGTGCTTATAGGATTAATCACTTGTTTAAAAGAATGATGCCCGTAGGCTAAAGACTGATCAAAAGATCACATGATCACACAAGATAATATTTCAAATGAGGTTTGAGTGGTGTATTTATACATAACTCAAGTAGAGCATCCCCCCAAGAGGGGTTATGGGCCCACATAAGTAGGGTGCACTCCCCAAGAGGGTTATTGAGCCTACATATCAAAGTTGACTATGTTGGTCTTAACCATAACCTAGTATTAAAATTAATGATGCCCTTAGCCATACTTAATGCTTAATCAAATGCATTAATCACACAATATGAGATTGCCATGGCCACATGTGAAGATTATACCACTAATTTCAACACACCCCTTGAGTTGAATAGGGGACCGCAAAGAGAATTCTTTTTAACACAAGATTTACTTCCCCACTTAATGGTGAGTAAGGGCCACATCACCCCTCGAACACAGTTCCATAGGGGGACATAACGCACACACCAACATGGTTCCACAATTTAGTGAAAGTAGCCTCTGGTAGTAGTATTGTGAAGTTGATGTCGGTGTACTGGACTATTGAAAATGACCAAGTGTAGAGCATCCAAAGTAAGCCATCATCATATAGAGAAAGATACACTATACCATGCTAATTGACTGAAGGTACAAAGAGTGACTCAAGCTGCCCCTAAGGATGAAGTGGTCAAAGCTAGTACCTCCAATAGAAACCAACATCATAATGTGGAAAGTAGAGATCAATTATAATAGATTGAGACTCATTTGTGGAAGAATCTGTAAGAAGCTATATAAAGGGATCCCGTAGACTTGTGAGTAGAAGCCCCATCAAAGAAGGCAAGTAAGCATGTGGCGGAACTGAAGATGAAACCCCTAGTGCTATAGTTGGAATCTTGGACATGGGAACCATGGTAGTGGATGGGGGTGGCATCTCAACATGATCATCATCGTTGAAAAGAACATCCTCCAATTGCTCTAAAAACAATACTCCATCCTCCAAATTATCCTCCTCTGGATTGTTGTCCCAACGCTTCAAGTTTTTATCCATCTCTGCCTCCTCACTATAATGGGACAACAATCACAAGTTGTAATGAACATAAACCAAGCTCTCTGCCCCGCCTACATTCAACCTGTTTCGTTTGATGCTATGAATGAAATTGTAGGTGCTCCAACACCTCTCTGCAGAAGAAGTGTTCACCACTTGTGAAAGTACTCGTGTTTCCAAACGTTGCAGCTGTGGGTAGCACCATGTTAACCCCTTGATTTTCTCCCTTGAAAATCCCGAGGGTTAGGAGCCAAAATGACTTATTTGGGCTGGCATTCAGAGGTTTTCCCAGAGTCATCTTTGTTTTGAGCCATGGTTGGTTCCCATATGAGTACAGGGATAGGATTGGTTTGGTAGTGTTCCTTGTTTCAGAGACAAAAGTTTGCCTAGGTTTCCATGGATATAGTGAGAGATCTATATATAGTGTATTCCCTACTTTTGAGGAGACAGAGATTGAAGGTCCGCTTGGCAATATTGATCACATATTCAGAGTTCGTGCAAGCTCATGATTCCATTGAGCCTTTTTTGGATGACATGCGAGCAATTTACTATTTTTATCAGGTGGAGATACAGGCCTCAGATGACGATTCTGATCACATTTTCGGATTTCTCACTGAAAATCGAATCCGATGAGTATAATTTCATTGACATGCAACACGTTTCTATTTTTAGCAGTGTCTATTATTAGACATACTATATTTGGCAGTGGTCTCTTAGTGGTCCCAGACATATTCGAGGTTTTCCTATTTTTTAGGGTGACTCCTATTTTTAGCATGTCTATTTTTAGCAGGTGTGGTTGCCATGCAAGGTGACAAGTGGCAAGTCAAAATTCCGACATTTGGCAAATTGAGAGTGTGATATGTGGCGCAGCATTGCATGAGTATCTTGGGCACACTTTTTGAGGATATGTGGAGTGTTCCACAATAAAAGCAAGGCGTGTGATGAGTTGGCATTACTAGTTGGCAAGTGGGGTTGATTGAAGAAGAACTTCCCCCTTCTTTCACTTAAACTTCCCTTATCCCTTTCCTTTAGTGAAGTTATCCTTATGTTTCATATCTCATGCGCTCATTCCCTATTTTTTAGGGCACATTCCCTATTATTATTTCATGTCAAAGTCATTTCCTAAAGCCATGCACACCTTCCTTCCTTTCACTCACACCCCCTCTTCTCATGTGTTGACCCTCACCATTCCATCTCTCACTTTTCATCATTCCTTATTCCTCATTTAGTGCCTAACTACACCTTCCTCATGTGCATTCTCCTTTTACCCACACGTATTTCTCTCTTATTCCCATATGCACCTTAACTTCTATCTTATTTCTAGCACATATCCCTAAAATTCTCCCTTTAACTCCTTGTAACTCCCTATTATTTAACACCTTAACTCCCTATAACTCGCCTTCACTCCATATCATGTAAAACCTCACCCCTAAGACTTAGCGCATGTCCATTGTTTAATTCCTATGTGTAGCGTATATTCCCTATTATTTAGGGCACATTCCTCTTTCTCCATTCATGCGCTGAACCCTCCCTAGTTCTCTCGGTTAACAAGGCATATAGATGATGTGTAACTCTTCTCTCACGGTTCCACTAGAGCGCATCCTTAGTGTTCATTTAGTGCGCATTGGAGGAGTTAATCTTAGCCATGTGCCCTCCTATTATTTCCACACATGTGCGCCCTCTTGGTCTATATATTGGAGGTTCCTCCTCATTGTTCAGGGTCGATTTTTCTCAGCAGCAGTAGTACTCTCTCTCTCTCTCTCATTATTCTTCTCTAGCTTCTAGCTTCTAGTCTTTGTCTAAGGAACAATACTCTATCGGTTTTGTACTTGTGTTTAGTGGTGCAATCAGCCCTTTGGCAAGAGCAATAATAAAGATTTGGTGCGTTGGTATCAAGCTGTTGGATCTTGTCGGTATTGTAATTGATTTTTATGCGTTGTTAGTAAGTTTTAGCCTATTATCATGGTGTTTCAGCCTTATAATAGCGCCTCTTTCCTCTTCTTTTCATTCATTAAAATACTTATGGTTTTTGTCCAAATAAGTTATAAACTGTGTTACTCACCCCTTTGGTAGTTTAACCGCTAGCCAAAGGCAACCTTCTTGCTGCTGTTTTTGGTTTATTTATTGCAGATATGCGAGGTTTATAACAGAAAGGACTTAGGGACACCCCCCGTGAGGTTGGAATGCACTAGCCCAAACAGAGAGGAGACTTGCTGATGACACTTAGGGCATTTTCTCCTATAATTAGCTGGTTTTTTACTGCTGATTTTACTTAATTTCAGATCTGATTTAGGAGTCAAAAAGTGTGCTAACAAATTGACACCGTGTTAACCCCTAGATTTTCTCCCTGGAGATCCAGAGGGTTAAGAGCCAACATACACTATTTAGGCTGGCATTCAGAGATTTTCCTATAGTTTTAGCACTTGTGTGAGCTAGGGGTTGGTTCCCATCAGAGATAGGTACATGACTGGTATTATGGTTGTTTTTGCTTCATGGATAGAGTTAGCATAGTTTCACAGGAGTTGAGAGAGATTTCTATATTAGTAGGGGACCCTACTTTTTAGGAGATAGTGATCGAAGACTCATTTGATAGTTTTGAGCATACAATATTGGTCCTTGCATGATTTTGAGCCCGATGACACTTTTTTTGGGGATCATGTGGGTGCTTTCTATTTTTAGAAGGTGGAGATTGGGGGGTTAGATGATGATTTTGAGCATATATCCGAGTTCCTTATAAAAAATCGAATTTGATGAGATTATTTTGAGCGACATGCAAGGACTTACTATTTTTAGTAGGTGGAGCAGTGGGGCTTGCATGTCGATTTTGATCGCATATTTGGAATCCTCACGGAAAATCAAATCCGATGAGTATGATATCATTGACATGCGGTGAGATTTCTATTTTTAGTTGTCTATTTTTAGACATTTGACACATGGCGGTGTTCTCCTAGTCATCGTGGACATATTTTGTAGTTTCCTATCTTTTAGGGCCAGACCCCTATTTTTAGTAGTTTCTATTTATAGTAGGGGTGGTCGCCTCCAAAGGTGACAAGTGGTAGGGTCAGATTCTGACATTTGGCAGTGATGTAGTGTTACATGTGGCATCTATGTGGCTTAATTAATTAGAGGGGTGCACTTTCCAAAGCATTAAAGCAAATAGTTGGAATTAATTAATAAAAGGTGGTGTGTGGATGAGGTGGCAAATCTTTGGGTGTGTTTGGACTAATTAAAGCCTAACTTTTTATATTTTCCTTCACTCGTCATATATACCATTTTCCTGCATTAAATTATTTTATTATTCCCTCAATTCCCCTTTTCCTTATTTTCTAGCATTAATGTGCCTCCATTTTCCCTAATTTTTAGCCTAACTCCTCTCTCTCCCTATTTTCTAGCTCATTGTTCTAAATGAGCCTCTATTTTCCCTAATTTTTATCCTAACTCCTCTCTTCCTATTTTCTAGCTCATTGTCCTAAATGAGCCTTCATTTTTCCTATTTTCTAGCCTCCACCTTTTTCTCTCTCTATTTCTTAGCCTAACTTCTGTCTCTCCCTATTTTCGAGCTCATTGTCCTAAATGAGCCTCCCTTTTCCCTATTTTTCAGCATTAATGCGCCTCCCTTTCTAAATTCCTATTCTTTAGCATAAGTATCCCTAACATTATCCCTATTTCTTTATTTCCCACGTGTGCATGTGTTTTCCTTTACTTCTGAGCACCGTTTCTTTAATTATCTCTCCTTTTTTCCATTAATTCACTTTCCATCTCTCCCTCTTACCCTGACAATGCGCCCTTTCTTATATTTAATCTCTCCCTCATGCATCCATTTATCTCTTTCCTTTACCACATGTACTTTCCACCATTAAATGCACCTCGATTCCTAAATTTAGGGCACATCTCTTTTATTTTTCCATGTGCTCACACTCATTATTTCTCCTCCCATGTGTTGACCTCCATCTCCCTATTTCCTAGTGCATTCAATAATTAATTAATGCACATGTATTTTCTCTCATGTGCCCTCTATTATTATTCATACGCCTACATTTATTTCCTCATGCGTTTGATCTTTTCCTCCTATTTGCCACACCTATGCGCTTCATGGGTCTATATAATGAGGCTTCTCCTCATTGTTATGGGAGGGATTTTTGCAGCAGCAACATACACTTTCTCTCTCTCTTGTCTCATTCTCTTCTAGTCTAGCTACTCGCTCTTTGAACAAGGATAATCATTGTACCGGTATTGGACTTGTCTATTGTGGCGCAATCAACCCTTTGGCAAGCCTTTAATAAAGAAGTGTTGTGTTTTTGGCGAACTTACCTTCTTGTCGGTATTATGTTCTTACTCTTGCAAATTGATTAGTAGTTCATTACCATTTATTGTGATATTATCTATTTTTTAAGTGGTTCCGTTATTTCTTCCATCTCTCTCACGCTAAGAATGTAGGATCCCTCTAAGCGAATTTATTCTATCTTTTCCTAATGCTTTGGCGGAGTGTTTACACGCTATCCACAACATTTTTTCTGCTGCTTTTATGACCGTTTTGCAAAAAATCAGGTTCAAATTAGCAATCCGATACCTAGGGACTCCCCCTTGAGGTTGACATACACCAACCCGAATGGAGAGGAGGCTTGCCCGTGACAATTTGGGGCATTCTCTCCTTGAATTAGTTCTTTTCTATTGCTGTTTTTTCCCGAATATCAGATCTGATTGGAGGGTAGAAAAGTGTGCTAACACGCCGTTGTTGAGGACGCATCAATCCTTGGATTTCAATGACATTGGTGAGTTGTTCTTCATTTAATTTATTATTTGAGCTCACCTGGCGACTCCACAGGAAACGGGGTTGACTTCACTGGGGAACACAAGAAGATCATTTGGTTTCTATCCAACACAAGGTCTAGTTCCGGGCCTGAGCTAACCCTAACATCGTTTTCGGAACAAGAATATACTTTCACCAGGAACTCTTCCTAAGTTGGTAAGTATATTGAGTTCTTTGGTAAGTTCTTTCGACAAATTCTACGGTGAGTGTAACTTCGACACCTTCATCTTTGGGTTCATGCCTAATTTTATCTCAAGTTAATACTATGGCAACAACTATGCTTGTTTTCATCTCAGATTAATTTTATGGCCGGAGTTGCGAATCTAGTAAGGTTTAGATTCTTTGTTTATGACCCACTGAGTTTTGTTGCATTTCCTAATCATCCTCAAGACTTACCTATAGGTGAATATCGTAAACGATTACCTTTGTTTGTGGGGAAGTTTGGAGTATTGATTGAGGATCACTTGGTTGATTTTTTAAAAGTGGTGGATGATTGTGAGGTCGACTATGAGGATGTTTGTGCAGACCCTCAAGGGGGATGCACGAACATGGTACAAATCCCTTCCTGATGCCTTCGTTGATGGATGGGATTTGTTCCAAGAGAAGTTCACAGAAAGATGTGTGGATAAACAAGATAACTTTTCCTTCCTTAATGCTTTTGATAATATTCAAAGAATGAGAATGAAACTGTGATTGAGTTTAATGCCCAATTTTCTAAGACTTATTATAGAATTCCTACTGCTATAAGGCCTAACGATGCTTTGGTTTTGATGTATTATCTTGAGTCATATGATGGAATTTTGGGTTTTTTTCTCAGAACAAAGATCTTCGCAATCTGGAGGAGGCCCAAGCTGCTGCTATCAAGTTAGAAAGATATTTCCTTGCAGCCTATAAGTTTCCTCTGATCCATGATCTTCAACCATCGATTGTTACAAGACCGCAAGAATTCCTTGTTATTGAAGAAGAACCACAACTTGCACCTTATCAAGTTCCCGGAAATGAACAAGATGATGATAGCTCAGGCTTGAATGACCAGGAACCAGTCGTTGCACCACTTGAGTCACATGCAAAGTTCCATGAAGATGAAAAGTTGAGTGTTCAAGTGTGTTCATTGGTTCATTCCAGTGATGGTGATATATTTCAAGAGAAAGAACCACAAGTCAACCATGTAGAATTCAATTAGCAAAAGACTTCATCCTTGCATATCCCAACAACTGTTCAAGAACAATTTGATCAGCTACCGTTGCAACAGGAGGAGGATCCCACATTCATATTTTGTTCTTCAAGAGGATCCTTTGACTAATCAGTGCTTGGATATCATGGTTCATCATGATCCAGTTGAGCTGAGAATGATGGAGGTATTTCAACAGGTAGATTCTAAGAGTTTCGACTCTCATGCTTTCATGCTCATTGTTAAAGTACCATGTTCCAAATTCCAACCAATAGCCTTCAACTATTCCTTCAGTAGCAAGTACATCAAGGCATTGTTCCGACTTATGAGATTTCATGACTGGATGCGTTGGAGGATTGACTATGTTGATTTTTTCCGTCTAATTGATCACCTAGTTGCATGGTTACATTGGTCATTCGAATATGTTGATTAATCATGGTAGCTTTAAGGAAAATTTTTTGGGTAGTAGTTTTCTAGTTTCCATTCGCTGATTTTTCATTTTCAGATTTCTTTTTCGCTGTTTTTTAACTTTAGGACAACAAATTTAACCATTCTGTTTTGCAGATATTTCCTTCCGAATTCATTTGCTTTCAAGCATAGGGTAAGAGTCGCTGATTTTTCCTTATTATATCAGCATATGGTTGTGTCTTGTGATGTAGTTTGCACCTTGCATAAAGCTGATCATGGTTTCTTGCAATTTCTGTCCGGTTTTTGTCAAAGCCTCTGAATGTCTTATCATATGTTTGCAGAGTCTTTTGTTGTCTTATCCTTAGAGTGAGCTTGGATGGGGGGCTGTTTGTTCATATTCCAAAGCATTGAGTCTATTGGGAGGGGCAGAGTTGAAGAGACATATGAGAGTCTTGAGTCATCTTATTTTTTGTCTCTTCTTTGCTTTCCATTGAATCATCTGTTTTGAGTCAATCATCCCCTCATCCAGTAGTAGGGACATGATACCATACATCTTATATCTTCTTGAGTTATCACTTCATGCTGAGGGAGGAATTTTCATCATTGATTTTCCTTTCAACAGATCATCTTGCATCGACCCGACACATTATCTGGGGATGATCCAGAAGTCGAGCACCTTGATGGTCGTTAGCCTCATTGGCAGTTATTTCACATTCGACAAGGCTGAGCATCATTGGGCCTTGATTGAATGATCCTTGTCATTGTTTGACTTCAGTACATCTTTCACCGTGATTGGTTCTGCTTGTACCTTAGGGCCCATTGGCATTAATGGTGGGTTCCTTTACACTTGGAAGGCGTTTACATTATTGACATCTGACTAAGTGACTCTCTTCCATGTGTCGACTTCAACACTTTTTCCGCAGGGAGGAGTGTACATAGTAGGTGGTAGCATGTAGCAGATTTGGACGAGACCCATTATTCTTCAGATAGTTAGTGGGAGGCTTATATTTGTTTTGACTCCATTTCCCATTGGATATGCATTTGGGATCACAGGTCAGCTTACAGGGCCTTTCTCTTCCACAGGTACATGGGTCTCCTGGTATGTTTATTCAGTTTTCTCACAGAGTATTATGGACAGTTTTTCAGACACAAAGATTCGTAGGTTCTTGATATCTTGCAGGGGGATCCCGTCCCCTGGAGTCACCATTATTAACCCTTGGATTTTCTCCCTTGAAAATCCTGAGGGTTAGGAGCCAACATGACTTGTTTGGGCAAGCATTCAGAGGTTTTCCCAGAGTTAGCTTTGTTTTGAGCGAAGGTTGGTTCCCATATCAGTACAGGTTACATGATTGGTTTGGTAGTGTTCCTTGTTTCAAAGACAGAGGTTTGCCTAAGTTTTCATGGATAGAGAGAGATGTCTATATATAGTATATTCCCTACTTTTGAGGAGACACAGATCAGATGTTCGCATGGTAGTATTGATCACATATTCAGAGTCCGTGTGAGCTCACGATTCCATTGAGCCTTTTCCCAATGACATGCAAGCAGTTTACTATTTTTAGCAGGTGGAGATCCATGCATTGGATGATGATTTTGATCACATATTCAGATTCCTCACTGAAAATCAAATCCGATGAGTATAATTTCATTGACATGCAACATGATTCTATTTTTAGACATACTGTATTTGGCAGTGGTCTCTTAGTGGTCCTGAACATATTTGGTGTTTTCCTATTTTTTAGGGTGACTGCTATTTTTAGCAAGGCTTTATTTAGCAGGTGTGGTCGCCATGCAAGGTGACAAGTGGCAAGTCAAAATTTTTACATTTGGCAAATTGAGAGTGTGACATGCGACGCAACATTGCATGAGTATCTTAGGCACACTTTTTGAGGATATGTGGAGTGTTCCACAATAAAAGCAAGGCGTGTGATGAGTTGGCATTGCTAGTTGGCAAGTGGGGTTGACTGAAGAAGAACTTCCCCTTCTTTCACTAATCCCCTATCATAAAATATCTCATGCACTCATTCCCTATTTTTTAGGGCGCGTTCCCTATTTTTTAGGGTGCATTCCCTATTATTATTCCATGTCAACGTTATTCCCTAAAGCCATGCGCACCCTCCTTCCTTTCACTCACACCCCCTCTTCTCATGCGTTGAAACCTCACCACTCCATCTCTCACTTTTCATCATTCCTTATTCCTCATTTAGCACCTAACTCCACCTCCCTCATGCACATTCTCCCTTTACCCACATGTATCTCTTTCTTATTCCCATATGCGCCTTAACTTCTATCTTATTTCTAGCTCATATCTCTAAAATTCTCCCTTTAACTCCTTGTAGCTCCCTATTATTTAACACCTTAACTCCCTGTAACTTGCCTTCACTCCCTATCATCTAAAACCTCATCCCTAAGACTTAGCGCATGTCCATTGTTTAATTTGTATGTGTAGCGTATGTAATACCCCAAGGACGAGCCCCAGTTGTATTATGAATTGTAAACATGTTTTGTAGGCTGGTGAGCCGAGCAATTATAAGCTGGTAGGCTTATGTGTTAGTAGGCCGGAGAGCCTAGGTGTTAAAGGCTAGGAGCTTGTTTTGTACATGTAAATATTCATATTATTAAAATAAAAACATCGATGCGTGTAGATCGACCACGAAGGAAGAGTATGGGGGACTAAGCTCCACTAGGCTGGGTAAGGGAGAGGGGGCTGAGAGGTTGGAAAGAGGGGCTAAGCCTAAGGGCTTAAGTCCAAGAGAATAATAATTTATTATTATTATTTCAAAGGCTGTTTAAAAGGATATGTTTTTATCCTAAGTTCCCGGGGAAGGACAGTTGACTTCCAAAAGGAAAGGAACGTGCTTCCTGAGCGATAGGTGTCGGCTTAGGCACATGTGGACTTAAGGGGGAATTCTTGCTATTGCGAGGGGGGACACATACACTCTCATGCACCCGCTCACTCGCTCAGG
>ML853304.1:0-12682 GCA_009831015.1 Picea engelmannii | reverse complement strand
TTGGCTCACGCTTTCATTTTTTTGGGCTATGCTAGACCATTCTACCCGTCTCTCCTCACAAGTTCACTCACGCATTGAGCAAGCCTGCTGCCATCCATTTCCGCCATTGTTGAACCCGTGACCATTTTGCACCTCTATAATTTACTGAGTCATCCCTTGCCTTACCCGAATTAGCTATTGTGGTCGAAGAAGCAGGTTGTCAGGCCTGTGAGCAACTCTCTCTAGGTGAGAGAGGTGGTTGTGGATTGAAGAAGCAGGTTGTCAGGCCTGTGAGGTGAGTTCTCCTAGAAGGAGTCACGTAGCTGCTACAGAGCTCTGAGAATTCCGGTCTGGCCTATTGCTGAAGCCCAAGGTAAGGGAGGTGGAGCAACCGATGGACTGAGTGACAGTGAAGGTGCATACTCCTGGGGTGGGACAGGCATGTGGGGAATGAGAGTCTGTGAGCAGTGGGCGTAAGTGGCTCCTGGGAGAGAATCCTTCCTCTTAAACTGTGTGACTTTCCTATTGACCTTGCCTAGCCTAGGAATCCCTTGCTCGGTGGAGTTTAGTCCCAGCTCGGGGGTGACCTACTATTGAGAGTGATGAGCAATGTGGTCTAAGGCTGGGAGGTTCGTGGAAGGTCTGCATGCAGTTGGTAGTTTTTACTCCAGTTAAAAGATAAGTATCATTCCCATGCTTAATTACGTATGTTACGCATGTCTGTGATTCTTGAATGTTATCATGTGTTCTGTTGCATGTAGGAATTACTGTCAATTCCATTTGAATCTGTATGATAACAGTAACTCTATGTTATTTGTTTTAAATTCATTAGAAATACATGTTATATAGATATATGTATGTTCCTCTGTGGCGTTGCCTGGCAGTGGTGTTACTGTTGATGGCCGGGAATGTTACATTTTGGTACTAGAGCTAGTTTATTGAAAGACGAAGTATTTGGGTAGCGTTGCCCGACAGTGGTGTTGATGGCCGAGGATGTTACAACGTGTATTCCCTATTATTTAGGGCACATTCCCCTTTCTCCATTCATGCGCTAACCTCTTCCTAGTTCTCTTTCGGTTAACAAGGCATACAGATGACGTGTTACTCTTCTCTCATGGTTCCACTAGAGCACATCCTTAGTGTTCATTTAGTGCGCATTGGAGGAGGATTTAATCTTAGCCATGCACCCTCCTATTTTTTCCAGACATGTGTGCCCTCTTGGTCTATATATTGGAGGCTCCTCATTGTTCAAGATCGATTTTTCTCAGGCAGCAGCAGTACTCTCTCTCTCTCTCTCATTATTCTTCTCTAGCTTCTAGCTTCTAGTCTTTGTCTAAGGAACAATACTCTACCAGTTTTGTACTTGTGTTTAGTGGTGCAGTCAGCCCTTTGGCAAGAGCAATAATAAAGATTTGGTGTGCTGGTATCAAGTTGTTGGATCTTGTCAGTATTGTAATTGATTTTTATGCATTGTTAGTAAGTTTTAGCCTATTATTATGGTGTTTCAGCCTTGTAATGGCGTCTCTTTCCTCTTCTTTTCATTCATTAAAATACTTCTGCTGCATGGTTCTCGTCCAAATAAATTGTAAACTGTGTTACTCACCCCTTTGGTAGTTTAAACTTTAACCACTAGCCAAAGGCAACTTTCTTGCTGCTGTTTTTGGTTTATTTATTGCAGATATACGAGGTTTACAACAGCAAGAAGGACTTAGGAACACCCCCCCCTAAGGTTGGCACGCACCAGCCCAAACAGAGATGAGACTTGCTAGTGACACTTAAGACATTTTCTCCTATAATTAGCCGCTTTTTTACTGATGATTTTACTTCATTTCAGATCTGATTTAGGAGTCAAAAAGTGTGCTAACACACCGCCATGCATGTACCACCACTCGAGAGAACTCAGATTCCCTTGATCTCTAATTGCATGGTTGGTCCCAAAAACACCATTGCTAAGGATGTACTGGCTCAATTGTTTCTGTATGTTGTCACACTCCTTCTCATCTGGGACCAATTTGTCTAATGCTTTAATATAATCAACTTGAACCTCTGGATCTTGGTGTGGTCTTTTCTTGGACGCACCACCAGGTGTTGGTGATGAGATCCATGGTACATGATAGTATTTAGGTGTTAGCACATAATGTAGTGGAATATTAGTATTTCCCACCGTTTTTCCACCTCTACACGAATATGATTATACATGTTGACATCTCTAGGCTCAACAATGTCTTTAATCTGCCCTAGCATGCTATCCATTTGTTCATACACAGCCCCAATGATTGGCTGATCTGAATTTGCAAACTTGATCATGTGATAAATTGGCTTGGTGAATTGCAAAACCCTTTTGCATGTTTGAAATGCTTGCTTCAATCTACCACAATAAGCTCAAAGAATAGCCTCATACAACATGAATTGAAAAGACACCCAATATATGTTCCAAAGAGAGAAAAGTAACAATTGCTCACTCAACAACAACAATTACAAGTCAGGGAAGCCTCTTATTTATAGAGTTCTAGGCTCAACCACCTCAAATAAAATAATAACATCCCATTGATAATGTTTGATGAGTCAAACATATCAGATAATATTACAAAATATGGAATTGGTCATCAAAATAATACTATAATCCTCTCATGAGAGAATATAAAACCCTAGGGCACATGCTTAAGAGAGAGATCTGTCAAATATATATAAAAAATGCTCAAGTCATCTCTAAATAGAAAGTAGTTCACCAAGGAAGGTGTGCCACTCTCAAAATATTAAGAGACCAAGTGCATGGAATAGAATAATAATATCCATGTGATCCCTAGTCTATGAAAATCTCAAAATATGTGAAAAATCTCCTCAAAATAGTATGTGTGCTCATATACCAAGTCAAATACCTTCATCAAGGTTAAAACAAGATGTGAACAAAACCAAATCAAATCTGGAGGTTGACCATCTAGTGGAGTGAACCACCGAAATTAGTATGCTTAGATAATGGTGAGATAAATAAAATGATTAAATAGAATGGAAGTGGACATGAAAGGAGGGCACATGCATAACTAACTCTAAAAGGATGTGCAAACTCAACAAACTCCTCGACATATATGCCAAGTGAATTAAACGCTTCATCAAGGTGGCACGTGTGAGTGTGAACAAGGCTAAATTAACCCTAATGAATTAATCATGAGGGCAACCACTTTTAAAAAAATTATTTTTTAAGTGTGAGTTGCCTCAACATGTGTGCCATAGGGGAGTGCTACCTTCATGTTGTGTTCCTCATGCAAAACAAGTTGTATTCTCTCGTCATTTTTTAATTTTTTTTTTCATTGGAACTTAGGGAATAAGGCCTTGATTAAGGTTTAGAACCCAGTAATAAAATATTCCAATAATGTAGCGCTTCAACCTTAGGTTTGGGTCTGATTAATCCACAATGCAATATCCCAAACCACTTTGGCACTTTCACACATGGAAAAAGGTGTTTTATTGAAATATGCCAAGTGAGAGTTAATTTATGAGGAAAACTATATGGAAAATGGATGTAATGGGTCATGCGCCCTCTATGCGTGAGTAAATGATGGAATATGAGTATGATATGAAAATTGTCTAAGTAAAATGGAAATACGATAACATAATGGGTGGTACCTAGGATAAATGATGGATGGATAATAAAAGGGGACATGCGTCTAAACAGGAAATACACCACCAAGCTAGAGGACACAAGTAGGAAAATACTTGAACCCACCATAAAATGACCAAGAAAAAATAATGACAAGAATATCGTGAGCACAAGATAAGGAGATGAGAGATATCTTCATCAATAATCAATCATGGAGTAACACCTGCAACAAGATAATTATACATAATATGCCGTTCAAGCAACCTCCATCAAATACAATATATGACCAATAAATTTGATAAGTTGAAGTGAGCAAAAGAGCAAGAAAATGATATTGCCAAGTCATCATGTAAGAATGTCACCTTTCCCCTTGGTTGGCCAAGGGTCGGTTAAACAATGAGGGTAGCACAAAATAACATGTGCAATAACAAAGTGCCCCTAGATCTGCAATTGGTACATAGAAAGTTCACGGGTGTCATCCTGCAAGGTGTCATGCACTGGTCCTCGGACACTCCATACAATATATGGTGTAACAATGCCCATACTTAGCCTTAAATTTTTGCATTGTTTTCTGTGCATTATTTCAGTGTTTTAGGGCAGTTTTCGCTTGCTGTTTTTTATATTTAATTGCAGATTTATTTCAGGACAACAAGGTTTTATTTCGATTTTAGGTGTCACTAATCATTCTTTGATTTACAGTTGACTCCTAGAATAAATTAGGGATACCCCCATGAAGCTAGCAAGCACTAACTTTGAAGTGAGAGAGGTCAAGTAAGGTGACAGTGGTTTGATTTCTAATGTTATCCAAACTTCCTTAGGTCTTGAGGGAGTGGGAATTTATAGGTGATAACAACCTTCTTCTTGGTGTGCACTTATTGAGTCCTTTTGACATCTTTAGCGACTTAATTCTCTTTCCAAGACATTTATCTTGGCTTGACTTTAAATTTGAATTCAATAGTACTTTCCTAAAATAGCATACTTTATGCTTTCTTATTGGTATTTTTTCTATGATGTTGCCAATTGTCTTCACTTTACATCTCCATTGTGTTTACATGGCTCAAGCAAGTTGAGACCAATTGTTGTTTACTCCTTGCTTTGATGATACTCACGATACTTATTGTTTGTAGACAAATTTCTACCATGGTTTGTTTATGTTGGGTGAAAGTCTCGGTGCTTATTTGTTGGTTGGAATCACTATGTTTAATTTGGGAAGCATTGACTTCTATTTATCGGGAAGTATTGGACAAGTCCTTGCTTTAAAACATGAACAACTATTGCTTCTTGGAAAGGTAGAGTCATCTGCTACCTATAGATGCTTTCTTTTATGCATAGCTTTAGTCAACAACAAACAAGGTTATTTTCACATTAAGGGAAAAAGTGGGACAATATGAATGTATGACTCATGAAACACATCTTCTCATCCTTGTAGAATCCACTTCTCACTTATGTGTAAGTATTTGGTGTTGTTTATCTCTTTTAGACTATGGGTGTCAATGGATTATGGCCACTATGGAGAGTTTGTTTTCTATCTCTAGAACTAGAAGCATTTTTGTACATGGATTGTTAGGGCTTTCTGAGATTGTTCCTTATATCCATCTTATATTTGATAAAACTCTCTAATACTAACAACCTAAAGCCTAGCAAGGAAAAGTAGTATTAGAAACTTCTATTAGGAAGTTTTATCTTATAACAACATGGGAGGGGCTTGAGTGGAGGACTTAGGACTTTGGCCAAAAGGAATTTTTCTTAAATTGATTTTGATAAGGCCTATTGCATGATTGAATGTGACATTATCCATAACATGTCGGATTGCTTGGGGTTTGGCTCTTTCTTCCATAGCGGTGGAGACACTTTTCTACGAGCCTTAGCTAGGGATGTGTGAATAGGGTACTTTTTAACCATATTCTTTTGCAACGCTCTATTTGGCAGGGATGCCCTAATGCTTCCTATCTCTATGTGCTTGCATTGGATGCCCTAGGTTATTTGTTGGAGGCTACTAGAGTGCAAGGGAAAATTGAAGGATTCTCTTTACCTTGTGGTAGTTAACTTCTCCTTAATGCTTGAATTGACTTGGCAATTGGTGGTGGGTACTATTCTTTGCCATTGAAGCAGTCGTTAGTGAGGAGAAAATAGATGCCTTTATTATTGGTCAGGATTTCCCTCCACATTGGTTGAACCATAAATGGAGGATTATGAAACTTGGAGAGATCATTCAGTATTTGGGTATTCCTTTTGGTCTCCAGATCTCTCTTGTTGATTAGTGGAGGCAGATCATAGCCAAGTTTGAAAAAAACTTAAAAGCCTCAAGCTTAGAGTCACATCGATCTTCCTCTTTTCGGGAAGGTTACAATTGTTGATAGAATCTTAGTGGGACACATTTATTACTCTTCTTGTTTTTTCCCTTCTCATCCAGCCTATCAAATGCTAGAGTGGGTTTTCAAAAGTTTTCTCTAGGGTAAGTAGGGTGGGGCGAATGGGAATTTTTGCTAGTCTACGATATCTGCACTTTACCAAGGGATCAAGGGGGTTTGGGTCTCCTTGACATAAGATTTCAAGGAGTGGCTTTTTCTAGGAAATGGGTAATTTGTGTAGTGGAGGGGGAATGCTCCTTAGCAACTTTAATAGTCAAGGTATTAAAGGCCCTTTAATTGGTAATGCTAAGGTCTTTGTGCTTTCAAGTTTAACTTTGCTCAAAAGGGTGTGAGCTGTGTGGTAGATTGTTTTTGACTTTCTCGCCTGTTAATTTGAGGGGCCATGAAATGCTTGGGATTTGTCATCAAGGTTGATTTGGACGTTTCCATAATTTGGACTCTTGAATGTGTTTCTTGGCAAAAGACTAGCCAAAAAATGTCTCTTCTTTTGGAAGGATTTTTGTAATCATGATCAACAACAATGGAAAACTTGGTGCGATCTTAACTATGCTCAAAAGGTAAATTCTTTAGACAAATTTGTGTTAAAGGCCATCTGCCTTATGATTATGGAAAGTTGTCTCTTTAAAATCTAATTTCATGGGTCATGTCCATTTTGGAGGGATTGTCAATTGAGAAGTGGGAAGCCTTTATATATATGTGCAAAGGATCTTTATGATTTGGTACGAAAAACTTTCGATGTTGTTCCACGCTTGAGCAAAACATGGGGCTTGAGGGATTTGGATTCCGGATTTGCACTAGTTGCAGAGGTGTCGGTCCATTTGGAAATCTCAATCTATTTTCAAACACAAAATATGGGGGTGTCTTATGCTTCATCAAAGATTGTTTGTCAAGACCGGACTTCATAAAGTAGATGTTGCAAATGTTGCATGCACCTTGTGTGGTAAGGGAGAAACGATTGAGCTTGTCTTCTAGAGATGTCACTCTGCCAAGATTTTTTGGGCATGGATTTAAGTTGAATTTCACTTCCTTTTTACCATTGTGCTTTCATGGAAAGATCCTTTTTTAGGGAACACATGGATCATTCATGACAGAGGCACACAATTTGGTTGACTGCAATTGTTCTTTTGTGGAAACACTAATTTAAGGCAACTTTTAATGAGGAATCATTTCTCCTTAGCCTAGGGGAATTGAGGGTTTTTAAGTGGGAGTTGGCTTTGCTTGTCAAAAGTCAAGTTTAGTGTCTTCTATCGAGATGTTGAGTCCCTTCCACTTAGGGCACAGGTCCACATGCTTGCGTTTTTGGCCTTTTTAGGGCTGGCATTTCATGGTACTCCCATTGTTTGTATGTTGTAAGCTTCCTTGCTCCATGATGTAACTATTTGTTCTATGAAGTAATATATGATGCATTTCTCAAAAAATACCTCTAATAGGGGTAAATCCCTTTTCTTTAACATTTTCATTTATCAATATATTGTTTTGCCAGTCATGGCTGATGTTGAGTGTTGTCGCCGCCTAATCCGCACCTTGGGTCACATGAAAGAAATCTTCAATTCACCGGGTGCGGCCTTGGGGTGAGTGTCGATTCGGGTTACTGTCACCAAACACTCGATTCCTCCGTCTAGGTTAACTCCCAGCGAAGCCAAGGGGGGTAGTCCCTAATAAAATAAGCTAAGTCTGAGTAAGCTAAATACAATAAATCTAGGAGTTTAATGAAACAAAGCAGATGACTTTATTCTAGCAGCATAAATGACAACATCAACTAGATGTCAATGAGATAAGATAACAAAAATGAAAATACTTCAAAAGCTGAAATGATATTGCAAAGACCAGTGCCAAAAATATAGCTGCAAGATAAAAGTTGTGAATTGCTCTTGGTAAATTTTAATTAGTTAAGTGGTTTCACTTGGATTGCACTTAAGTCAATTAAGTGAGATGGATAGATATGGGCTGATCCACTCACAGATGCCAAAATTGTAAGCCCGAATAGAAATAGAAAATCTAATTACTAAAGCTAATCTATCATTTTTCATTTTTAACTATTATTACTCAAGTAGGTACAAGCGAAAATACACGGACTTCCAACAGGGTGAGATTTAATCTCTAGGAAGCCCCTTGAACTAACATGTAATCAGCATGTATTAATCCCTGTATTGAGCAAAAATAGTAAAAAGTTGTCTAATTAAACTACTTTGCGCTATTCAAGATCTATTATGATTTGCCGAGATCGAGTTAGACTCGTGGGGCAGATAGCATACTAAGATCTTGACGGGGAAGGTTTGTTACTCTTTGCCAGAAAAATAAAGAAGCTTGAAAGGAAATTGTTTTCTAATTACTATGAAATAAAAGCAAAGAAACTGATCTAAAAGTTACGTTCTAACTATTGCATAAAGGAAAAACTGAAAGGAGATGCTTTACAGATTATCTTGGTTTATTTTAGTTAGCTTTATCTTGCTTGATTAGAGAAAATTAGACAAAAGCAAAAAAAAAAAAAAAACGAAAAATGATACAATCCCTCGGGGTAGGGGGGAAGAGAGGGCTGGTGGGTTATCCCACTTAGCTCCTTCAAGTTACAATCTTTGAAGAGAAACGTTTGCTGGTCTTGTATAACTTAAGAACCAGTTAAACTTACAAATACTTAGAAAGAGTGAAGAGGATGAAGAGGAGGTGCCTTGGGAGGTCCTGGATGCCTTGGATCCATGAAAATTGGGCAGAGCTTCTCTTTACCTGTTCATGAAATGGGAAAAAATAGTAGGCAAGTTTCGTAGGAAACTTGCCCAAATCGCTTTTAGAACAACCTGCAAAATTTGTTAGTCTTACCCAAAAATTTCTAAGTAAAAAGGGTACATGTGGGGTTAGTAAAATCAACTAGAAATCAATAATAAAATGATGTTCTAACAACTTTTTGTTCGCTGTTTGGGCAGTGAACAACAGACACTTATCCTTGCCTAGATATGACAAATAAAGCTCTTATCTTGAATCTATCTTTTAGTATTAAGATCTAATTATAACAACTTGCTAAAAGATGACTTTCCTGACTAGATCTATTTAAATGATTTATGATTGAAAGCGAAATGTAGATCTATGCATGCATGCAAATGGATCTACGCTAGATTTAGATTTAGAATATAGATCTAGATTTTACATGCAAAAAGGTAACCAAAGAATATTAAATATGAAGGAAGAGAGAGAGAGAAAGCTTGGAATGTGGAACTTTTTTGGGCTATGGGGTCCTTCGGGATTGTGCTGAGGGACTATGTTCTCTAAAGCCGTAGAGCCTGTGGAAGGTTGCTCAAGGATGATCCAACCACTTCTCGAAGGATGAAGAACTTGTAAAGGCTAAATACTTGCAAAAAATCCGTTAAATGTGGTGATCCCTACACAAGAAACTTAGATAACATGTCAATACAACCGAAAGTACATGTAAATCTTAAATCGCTAGTGTAAGAAAACAATAAGATCTTAAAAGTTAATTAGCTTAAAAGATCCTATCCTACTGGGTGACAACACCCCTTAAAAGGTCAAAATAATGAAAATACATGTAATAATTAGGCATACAGTTACCTCATATATTAAGCACTAAACATCTAGCATCCACACAACATGTACACAACACTGACGTGACCTCCAAAGTCTTTCTTTTATTCCAAAATAGTATTACAATAGCAGTACAATCTTCAAGCTGGCCCAAACTCATTAACCAAATTAGGAGGGGTTGGCTTGTTTAAATAACAAACGGGGCACATTCTCCAAGGTGAGGGGCGCATTTCCCAAGGTGGGATGAGCCAAGTGGGAGGAGGGAAGAGTGCCACTACTCAAGCGAACTAAAGGAAGGTCGCTACCACTCAAATATGGAGAGAGAGGGCGACACCTCTCTTGAGAGGTGTGCGCATCTCCTTGAGATCGACTCCCTCAAGGAGAGTGCGCCACCTCTCAAGAGAGAGGGCGTACCTCTCCTTGAGATCTTCACCATCCTCACTTAACTTGCCACTAACTCTCTCCTAACTCGCCACAAGTGCCACTAACCACCAGTAAGGTAGAGTGAACTGGAGACAAGTAAAAAACATGTCCCCGACATATTTCCTTAAAAATAGGGAGAGAATTAATTCACCTTTTTGAGAAAAGAATTGATTTATATGGGTAAAAATCAATTATTTTGCTTGAAAAGGGGGTATTCTGAGTTAGAAAATAATACTCCCCTAGGTGATAAACATCTAGTACAACTTATTAAACAATTACATGAATTTACAAGGTAAAATGTCGTTTTAACTAGACATTTTACATTAAAAAATCCTAGAGGGACCTAATGCATGTCCATAAGACTCGGGATAGATGACTAGCATGGTAATATACATTCGACACTAGAATCAGAAAAAACACACTAAAGCACAACCATTAGGACACAGAGTGAAAAAACTTAGAACATTATAAGTTGCCGAAGCGAGGTTTAATGGACCAAATGAAAAAAAACACTCTAGAGTATGCTCTAATAACCATGTCTTAGGTGAATTGAGTCTTTTACATACAGGATACCTCATGCTAGCTCATTTTATACAATCCCCCCTAGGGGGGTATGGAACATGCATAGAAGAAGAAGAAGAAGAAGAAGAAGAAGAAATGAAGGGGCAATGGTGCCCGACAGGACTTCTGAACTCTGAATTTTGAACAAGTGCCTTGTTCAACTTTGCGGATCATCGTAAGTCCTCCCTGGTGCAACTAGGTGGTAACATTGACCAATCATATGCTTGACAAGTACCATGCTACTGCCTCTTGCTATAGTACATTAAGAAAATGACGCTGACACTGACAAATACCTTGAAGCTGCATGCCAGTGTGATGCAGTTATGTCACACTATATAATGATGCCTATTCTGTTGTGATATATGAAGAAAATGTAATGCACGCCATTGTAATACTCTTATGACATGTCATAAACAAGAAATAAACAATAATTTATCATGGAGACTGATGCAGATTGTACTAAATATGATTCATCCACATTCTCATGTTGTAGGGGTCATATACCATCAAGAATCTACTAGTATGTCAGATTATCACGATGGACACACTTCTTCAGTTCATGGTTCTAATTAGACGATCTATAGATAGTAAATTGGCACCAGAGCTGGAGTGAATATATTGTACACTTATTGGGCAAAGCTGACTATATAAAATACCCAATGGGAAAGTTAAAATAAATAACATATGGCCTGTTCCGGAGAACTAAGATCATGCAATATCTGTAGTAAATATACTGTACTCTCATTGGGCAAAGATGACTACGGAAATTCCCAATGGAAAAGTTAAAATAGACACCACGTGGCTCGTTTGAGAGAACTAAGATTATGTAGCATCTGCAATTTATTTATTTTTTGGTTCCTCAGTTTGAATTCTTTCGTTCTCTCGCTGTATTTTGTGTCGGTCTCTTCTTTGATGATTCGCCAAATAAAGGTATGTTGTATATCTCATATATTGTAGTATTTCTTTTCTCTAGATTGCAAAGAAATCATTACTTGACATATCTGATGAGGTAGTTTATGTGTCGTTTCGGCTTTTCATTTATGCTGTTTGGATAACCCTTCCATGGAGAATCCCCAGGTAAATTGTGGTTTTTTCACTTAACCAGGTAAAAGTTGCAGACAGAACGTCTGTAGTCACTACTGATGCAGAAACTAGGGTTGCAAGGCCCTTGGGACTTCAGGAAGCAATTGATTCAGAAGTTGGTATGCACTGCCCTTTAGCAGAGTGCTTCTATGTGTCATTAAACTCTTTTGTTTTCAGTGACATTGTAATACTTGTTAAAAGCATAATTTGCTTTCATTCTTTGATATGTGGATTTATTAATTGACTAATTCTATTTGTTGGATATCCGATTCATTTTCTCTTGCAGAAAAATATTCTATGGGACGGGCATTTGTTCGACCTTCTGGTACAGAGGATGTGGTTCGTGTGTATGCTGAGGCCCTCACACAGGAAGCAGCAGACAGTCTGGGTCAAGCAATTGCTATGCACGTGTGCCAATTTGTATGACTTGAGAGTTCTATGTGATGAATTGATGTCTTCTTAATGCTATGCCTGCATGTGAAGAAGTTTAAATTTATGAAAATATTGAAATCTCCAATTCCTTTCCTAGTCTTTTTGGATTCCCTTCCTTGCCATATATTCCCTTTTTCTGGGGAACAGAGAGGTATAGCTTATAGACATCATAACCCATCAAGGTTTTCACTGAGTGTGAATTCATCCTGTTCAAGCACAGTGTCTTTGCAGTGGCACTGTTAAATTCCTGGGTTGATTTGCTTTTATCTGCAAAATGCACTTGATTATAAATTTATGGTTTGGTGATGTTTTTATTGAAAGTCACTGCATGAATGTGAAAAATAGTTTAGCCTTAACTCTCCTACTTGTTTTCTCTTCCAATGAAAACCTCATGGGATTCTCCCTTCTTCCCAAGAATATTTGGATGGAGGGCAGCCAAACTGCCAGCCACAATAGCAGCTGTTTACCCCGAGGGCTTGACCAGATTTGAACCTGTGACCTATGGTCCCCTGTCAACAACATGCCATGGGTGGATGGTTCACTCAATTGAGCTAACCCTTGGGGATTTAGTTTTTACAATTACTTTGTTATAGACACCTGTTATAGGTCTCATCTTTAGTGCAATCAAATGCTTTCTTCAACGAGTGTTTTTTTCTGAGTAATCTATACTACTGTCTTGAAATTTTCTTGTGAGCCATAT